>PVJD01017017.1:0-18920 GCA_004026545.1 Mormoops blainvillei
GGCAAATGTGTTCATTTCTAATTGTCTACCTATGTGTGCATATTTAGAAGAATACTGGTTAACTGTTGTTTTAATCAACAAATGTTTCATACATTCCAAATTTATTGAGTCGTAGGGAAGAGTCTAAACACGCAGGTCTGCTTCTCTTCCTTTGAGCACAGAAGGCTGTCTGCTACATGACCCTCTGAAGAGCTCCTGAAGAGGTCCCTTACTGCCTCATTCATTCATTCCTCCTGCCCTGAGGAGTGGAGGGGATACAGCAGTGCCCTTGTCTGGAGCCCATATGTTTCACAAACCTGGCTGTATCTTTGTTCCACAGAAATTGTCCCCCAGGATCTGCTGACCTGCAGGGTTGAGTTTACACAACCACCTTACACCTCCACCTCCATCCGGGCCAGCAACTGACCACATTCAGGTGTCTGCTTCTACAGACACAGGCCAGAACACCTCCCATGCCAGGTATGTTCCTTTCTGGGACGCTGAAACCCCTATGCCCTGTATTCAGTCTCAGGCCTCCTGACACTCACCACAGGTTCCATCAGAGAAAAGGACCTTAGGCCCTGGTAAGGTTGCTCAGTTGGTTAGAGCGTCGTCCCAAAATGCCAAGGTTTCAGGTTCGATCCCCAGTCAGGCCACACACAAGAAATCAACCAATGAATATATAAATACGTGGAACAACAAATCAATGTTTCGCTCTCTAAAAGTTAATAAAGAAAACTGAGAAAAGAAACAAGGGTCTTAGGACTCTCCCTCCTCAATCTGATCCGCAGGCCACACAGGGTCCAGCCCAGGCCCCTTTCCAGGCCTCCAAACCTTTAAGTCCACATACTCATGTGATGTCTCCACCTTGTAACATCTTAGTGAGACAGGAAAGTATAAAGCTAAGAAAATTTCTTGGCAAGTGGAATGGGGAAACTGAGACAGATAGCTGAACACAATGACTGAGAAATTTACAGCCAGATACAGGTCACCTCCTTAGAGATAACATCTAGGTCTCAGTAGTATTTCAGCCCCAGGTCCAGAAAAGCAGCAAAACTAGGTGGGTGATGCCAGAACCAAGTGCAATGACTAAAGAACCCCTGGTCTGCCACTGACCAATCAGTGGAGACCATGACCCTAAAAGGGCACACCTGGAGAACTGAGGAACAGGCTACTGAAGTGCTCCCCTGAGACCTCCCCTAAGATTCCCACCTGCAAGAGAGGTAAAAGTCCCAAGAAAACGGGCCCATGGCTCGTTTTCCCTCTGGGAAGCAGGCTGCACCACTCCCTATCCCTTCTTCCCCCACTTCTTTCTTCATAGGCATGGTGTCTCCTTAACACTAAGGGTCCCCACAGGACTTGCAACCAGGGGCGCAATGGGCAGCAGCACCTAGTCCCAGACTAAGCCCCTGAACCTGTCCCCAATGCCTGCTTTTCTCTGGCTTCTCAGTGAGCTAAGGCAGCCCTGCCTAGGCTCTCTCCGGTTGCTTCTTCTATCCTAACCCCTTCCTTGTTTCACTGTCCCCAACTTTAATTAACATGTCCTCATAGTCACCTGGTATTGTGAAATCTTTCCCATATGAGGTCAAGAACCCAAAGTGTACATCTGGTCCTAGGCAGACCCGCTCAGGGCCAGTTCCCGTCGGTAACACTGGGATCATATGTCCAAAATCCAACTCATAGTCACCCTGAAACCGGCTTCCTGCGCTCGTTTCCCGTCTCCATACTTTCAGATGTTCAGGCAAAACAAATACATACATACATAGATACATACATACATATAACGTGGGACGGTCCTTCCCGCCCTACTTTTGCTCACAGCTACATGTGATAGGAAACCCTGTAGGTTGAAGTCTCCCCAGAAACTCAACACATGGGCCCTGTCCACTACCTGCCTGGTCCCGCCTCTACCGTCGCTCCCTTGGGGTCAACTGCCGGGGCCTCCCAGGTCTCGTGGTTTGACCCACTTTAAACGTCCAGCTCGGGACACGCCCCTCCGCACCGCCGTCCCTTCAGAACGTCCCTCGAAGCGACACTCGTCGCCCTGCCCCCTGCACACAGAGACCCCCGGGTCCCCAGCGCTCAGGTGCCGCTGCAGGAACGCTGCTCCGTCCTCATGCGGCGGACATGGGCCTGACGCGGTGACCCGAGCGGCGCTCCTCCATCCGGGCTCCGACTCGGAGGTGGGAGCCGGGGAAGCTGGGGGCGGTACAGCACCTACCTCAGTCGGGCCCATCTGCGCCGCCCAGCCACCAGCATGCGGGAAGAGCCGCCGTCACTGACGGGCTCCGTCGGGTCTCAAAGCCTCCTCCGTGCGGCACGGACGACGCCTCTGCTCCTGCTTCCCATTCACTTCAGTCCCGACTCAAAACTGACGGCGCGCTGGACTATTGAGCAGATGCGAACGCTCCTGAGTCGCTGAACGCCCCAAGCGAGCCGGTGAAGCCCCGCCCCCACGCGGTGCGTCATAAGCAGGTCGCCGATACACTTCTCTTACGCGCTGCGCACGCACGCTTCAGCCCTCATTGGTCAGTCGTTGCCTTCGCACTACCTTCTGGGTAACGTAGTTTCCACACGGTTACCCGCGCGGTCGGTAGGGTCGTGGGATACTTGCGGAGCGATGTTGTGACGGGGCGCTAGGAAACGGAGCTCCGAGGCCCAGGTGGGGCCGGACTTCGCTGGGTCTTAAAGAGGTTCCATCAGATTTCCTCGGCGTGTAGTCCAGGAACGTCACAGAAATATTTTTTCCCCTCCAGAAATGTTTAGAGACCTGTTATTTCAGACTGGGGAAGTCTCGGTTTCCAAAGGCTGCTTGTACAAAGGGACACACAACACGGTGATGACACTCTTGTCTCCTCAGCGGTGTCGCCTATCCTGGTTGTCTAAGGTACGTTGTCGCTTTGGAGTCGTTTTCTTGTGCTTCAGCAGGGCCGGTGAGGGACAATCGGAAAATGCCCCAGACAGAGCTGTGATGGGGAACTGAAGGCGGGATGACAGGCGGCATGAAGTAGTTAGGGTGACTCAGTGTCTCTGGCTCCTACAGAAAACACCTGTATAGTCAGTGATGGCGTTCCAATCTAGCGAGCCACATTTTAATTCAGATATTATTACTCCATATCTGAGGCATTTTCCTTTGTTTTTTATCCTCACCCAAGGACATGCTTATTGATTTTGTAGAGACGGAAAGGGAGGGAGAGAGAGAGGGGGAGAGAAACTTCGATGTGAGAGGGAAACATGGATTGACTGTCTCTGCCGTGCCCTCTGACTGGGGATGGAACCGACGACCCTTTCGCAAGTCAGCACTCAATCCACTGAGCCATACCAGCCAGGGCAAAATGATATTTTAAAAAAGAGTTGCCAGAAAAGTAAAGACGAATAGGGAAGTTGTACTGTTGTGTATTTACTGATCTACATTCAGTGAGCACTTAGATCTACTTTTTTCCCTCACTGTAATTGGCAATTAAATCACTTAGTGGTAACTATCTCAAACTCATATCCGCAAAAGTAACCTTGGAAATATGCCTCATGGTCTGTCTCTCCTGCAGGTTTGGCTGAGGAAGAAGAACAAAAGAGGGGACTAACGAAGTGCTCGTTTTTCATATCCAGGAAAGGGAAAGGCTGTTTAGCCAAATTCCAAAGTTGTGACAAGAAACCAAGATTAGAGAAAACTTCAGAAGACCAACAGCCTCATTCCAGTGATTCAGCTTCTGAAAATTAGCAAATCACCGATAGTCCCAAACTTCTATAATTTAGCCAATAAGTGTTCAGGCCCCAAAAGACAGCCAATCAGTGACGGCCCCAGGATCCTAGGCAAAACCACATGCTGACAAATATCCTCTAGGTAAAGGAGAAGTTAAAAGGGAAATTTTTAAAGCATTAATATTTTGAACTAGATGAAAATTAAAATGCTACCTGTAAAAAAATCAGTGTGAGGAAGCTAAATTAAATGATTAGAGGGAAATATATAGCCTTAAACAGCTTATTACAAAATAAGCAAGATGTCAATAACTTAAGCTTCCCTGTTAAGAAACCAGAAAGAGAGCACCAAACTAGCTTCAAAGCAAAGACAGAAAATAATAAAGATGAGAACAAAACTCATTGAAATAGAAAACAGAAAAACTTTTTAAAATCAATGAAACAAAAACTTGGTTCTTTAAAAAGATCTTTCTCTCTTGCCTATCCTCTCTTTCTCTCTAAAAAAAATCAGTTAAAAATTTTTAATTAAAAAAATGCCCTGGCCATGTAGCTCAGTTGGTTGGAGTGTCGTCCTTGTACACCACGGTTGCAGGTTCAATCTCTGGTCAGGGCACATACAAGAATTAACCAATGAATGCATAAATAAGTGGGACAACAAAATCAACATTTCTCTCTCTCTCTCTTCTCCCTCTCCCCCTAACGAAGTCACGGAAAAAGACACTACTGACCCTATAGAAATTAGCAGTATCATAAGGGAGTATTATAAAGCAATCTATGCAATTATCCAATGTGACATAATAGAAAATTTATATAGAACTATACTAAGTGATTTTTATTGAAAATCTTCCTACAAGAAAATTTCAGGTTCACCTACCTTCACAAAGTAATTCCAGGAACCATTTAAAAAAGCAATCCCTAAAAAACTCAGAAAGTAAAGGAGGAAATACTTTCCAACTTATTCTCAGGTGAGAATTACTCTGACAGCAAAGTCAAAATATCACAAGAAATCTACAAATCCATTGACTCTCATCAATACAGATACAAAAATTAACAAAGTATCCAAAAACTGATTCAGCAATATATACAAAGAATTATTTATCATGACTAAATGGGATTTGTCCCAGGAAATGCAAGATTAAACATCTCAGTATCAATTAATGGAATGTATTGTATAGGTAAAATAAAAGACAAGAAGAAAAACCATCTCCACATGACGATTATCTCAACTGAAGGCAAAAATTGGAATGGAGCCTAGACATATATCCACACCTATAGAGCCAACTGATCTTTGAAGGAGCAAAGGCAATTCAATGGAGAGAGGGTAGTCTTCAGCAAATGGTGCTGGGAGAGCATTGGAGATCTTGCTTCCTGGCAATTGCTTTCAGTTTTGGCTCAAATAAACTCTTAATAACACTCTAAAAAAAAAATGATGCTGAAACTACTTACTGAACATCATCACATTAAAAACATCTAGATACAGATCTTACACCTTTCATAAATACTTTCTCAAAATGGATGAATAGAAAAAAAAACCCAAACAAAAAAAAGGGTAATAGCCCTGGCTGGTGTGGATCAGTTATTTGTGCATTGTCCTCTAAACCAAAAGGTCACAGGTTCAATTCCCAGTCAGGGCACATGCCTGCATTACAGTTCTGTCCCAAGTGGAGGCATGTAGGAGGGGCAACTGATCAATGTTTCTTTCCCTTTCTCCCTCTTTAACCCCCACCCCAACCTAAAAAAAAAGGGGCGGGTAATAGAACTAGATGTATAACACAGAATTATAGAACACCTATAAGATAATGTAAGTAACCTTGTATTTGGCAATGACTTTTCGGATACACCAAAAACAATCCATGAAAAATAACTGGATAATTTGAACTTGATTAAAATAAAATCTTTGTGCTGTGCAAAAAACAGTTACAATCTGAAAAGATACTCATCTTTCATTATGGACTTGCAAAAAAGTAATAATGGTATAACACTGCAAACCTATTAAAATGGCTAATATCCAAAACACTGAACACCAAATGCTGATAAGGACATGGAGAAACAGGAATGAACTCGTGTTCATAGCTGGTGAGAATGCAAAATGGTACAACCACTTTGGAAAATAATTTCTTACCAGACTAAACATATGTTTACTATATGATCCAGCAAGTCATGCTTGTTGGCTTGAACTCAAACAAACTGAAAACTTATGTCCACATAAAACCATAAATATATATTGAAGGTTTATTCATAAATAAAACTTGGAAGCAACCAAGATATCCTTCAGTAGGTGAGTGGATAAACTGGTACATTCAGACAATAAAATGTTATTCAGTAATAAATCATAGCAGTTTTATTGCCAAAATCTGGAAACAACCCAAATATCCACTAATAGCTGAATGGATAAAAAACAACTGTGGTATATCCATACAATAGAATTAACACCCAACAATACAAATGAATATACTATTGATACATGTAACAAGGTGGATTAATCTCAAAATAGTTGTAGTTAATCTAAAAAGCCAGAGTTCCCACTCCCCAATTAGGATATTACATAAAATTCTAGAAAATGTTTGCTGCTGCTTGTGAATCATGGGAAACGGGTTTAGAAAGGACTGGGAGGAAAGGGTTCTAAAGGAGTCTCTTGTGTTGTTGTTGGACATATTATCTTAGTTGTGGTGATGGTTTCTCAGGTACATAAACATGGTGAAACATTTTACTCTTTGTATTTGTGCAGTTTATTTCATGTTGATCATATCTCAATACAAAACAAGCATATTTACCATCCCTCTTGGAAGGACACATCTGCCAACTATTTGGTTCTACCATGTCCCTCGCCCCACAATTTAGGAGGGTGAGCCCTTCTCAATGTCAGCTAGAACTAGAGAGCAATGAAGTCCATTTCCACCTTGTGCACAAGGACTACTAGCTGGGTCCCAGAAGCCCTAACCCTGGCTTCTCTTTTTCAGCGTTGGTGCAGCAATGCCCATGACATCAATAGCCCAGGGAGGTGGAGGAACCACAAATCTTTAGAACGCTGAAGACCCTGAGAATTTCTGTACACTCCCATCCCACACAGGCACAATTGCACGGACATTTACTTATGACTCCTTTAGGAAAGACACATTTCCTCTCATTTGCCAGTTATTTCCACTCACGTATCTAAGTATTTCTATACAAATTATGATGTGCACCTTGCCCTGTAGGCCTTCCAGTGAATGACACCTGCCCTTGGGATTCTGGACATCAGGTCCAGGAGACAGAAATCCCTCAAAAGTGCTGGGGAGTATGGGGGATTTCCTGAGAAAAAGTGACCCAATTCATGTAGCTTTCAGAAGCGCTGGAGGTTTTTCACACCAACTATGCCCTTCTCAAAATGAACTCTGGGCTCCCAGGAAATCTGGATTCCAGGCCACAGGATTAGACACACAAAGCTCTTCAGTCCTTTCCAGCAAGCCTTGGACAACAATGCAAATCAGGTCACACTAGACTGAGATCTGTCATTTGCCATCCAGCTGTCCCTTCTCAGGCACATAAAGTTGGTGCCAACAAAAGCCATTCCTTCCTTCATGTTGGCAGAACCGTTTTTTCTCAGTCCACATCACACAGTGAACAGGCCCCCCCAAAGAGTCCAGACAGCCACAGCAAGTCTATACCACTATGCGAACCAGGGCAGCACAGGGCAGGCGGTTCCAATGGTGGGTGATTGGGAAGCAGGACGAAGAGTCATGGCTCTTGTGTTTACAGCTGAAACTGTCCATGAGGAAGAGAAATCTTGTCTGGAAATCCCAGTAGATCCCCACTCAAATCCTTGTGCCCAGAGCTGGACCACACTGCTCAGAACCCAGTCATGGGGGAGGAAGTGAGGACCTTCAAATGGGCTCAGAAAGTTCATGATTCCCTCTAGGGACTAAGAGAGAACAGCAGAGGTCTGCCTTCCCTGAGCATGTTGGGAGTGATTGACACACTGTGGGACCCTGACAGCTGGCAACAGAGGTGGCTTCTGCCACAGGCACTGGCACTAATACAACTGTCAAGAGCCCTGGGTAGTTCAGAAAGTGCCGTGTACCTACATGGTACTTCCGGGAATGAAGCCAGGCCGAACGCATGAATGCACAAGGTCCGCCTGCTGGCTCATGGCTCGCTAAGCGCCACAGGTACTCGCAGAGCCTTCCTCTGCTGTGAGTCCTGGGGCTGAGTGAGGAGATGGCACGTTTTCTCCATGCATAAGGCCTTTTCATAGTGTGAGCTTCCTGGTGCTAAACAAGTTTAAGAGACACAGCTAAAGAGCCATCCAAACTGTTGCCATCGTGAGGCCTTTCTCCAGTGTGAACTTTCTGGTGCCGCACCAGATGGGAGCTCCGGCTGTAGGCCTTCCCACACTCACTGCACACGTACGGCTTCTCTCCTGTGTGAACCCTCTGGTGCAGGATGAGGCTAGAGTTGCGGCTAAAGAATTTCCCACACTCGCTGCACTCGTAAGGCCTTGCTCCTGTGTGAACTTTCTTGTGTTGAACAAGGTGGGAGCTGCTAATGTAGGCTTTTCCACACTCAGTGCATACGTAAGGCCTTGCTCCGGTATGAACCCTCTGATGCAGGATGAGGCTGGAGTTGTGGCTGAAGCATTTCCCACACTCACTGCACTCATAAGGTTTCGCCCCAGTGTGGATCCTCTGGTGCACAATCAGGTTGGAGCTGTGGCTAAAGAATTTTCCACACTCACCACACTCATAAGGCCTCTCCCCAGTGTGGATTTTCTGGTGCTGCACAAGTGTGTCCTTGCGGCTGAAGGCCTTCCCGCACTCGTTGCACTCATACGGCCTTGCTCCGGTGTGGATTATCTGGTGCTGGACAAGGGTGTCTTTGCAGCTAAAAGCCTTCCCACATTTGCTGCACACGTAAGACCTTGCTCCTGTATGGACTCTCCGATGTTTAATAAGGCTGGAGTTATGGCTAAAGAATTTCCCGCATTCGATGCATTCGTAGGGCCTCGCCCCAGTGTGAATCCTCCAGTGCTCAATAAGGTGGGAGCTTTGGCTAAAGAATTTTCCGCACTCGCTGCACTCGTACGGCCTCTCTCCAGTGTGAAATCTCTGGTGCTGGACAAGCGTGTCTTTGCGGCTGAAGGCTTTTCCACATTCACCACACTGGTAAGGCCTCTCTCCAGTGTGGATTCTCTGGTGCTGGATAAGGTGAGAGCTTCTGCTGTAGGCTTTCCCACACTCGCTGCAGTCATAAGACCTCTCTCCAGTGTGGACTCTCCGGTGCTGGACAAGTGTGTCTTTGCGGCTGAAGGCCTTGCCGCACTCACTGCATGTATAATGTCTCTTCCCAGTGTGAAGTTTCTGGTGCACTTTTAGGTGGGACAGGTGAATGAAGGCTTTCCCACACTCCTTACACACATGGGATGTTTCTCCACTGTGAACTTTTCTGTGGTGAGTGAGAGCCGGTTTCTCCTTGTACATATTTCCACATGGCAGGCAACTCATGGGCTTCCCTTCAGTATAAGTCATCTGTTTATCAAGCAGAGTAAAGGTGTTCAGGATGGCTCTCCCATCGTCACTGCAACTGAAAAGCATCAGTGCATCGCGGTCTCCCTGGAGTTGCCTGAGGCTGACACTGGGTGGAAAAGATTCCATGAACCTAGTCCTCTTGCATGGACTCGGTCCACAGTGAGGGGTCTGGAGCTGGAGGAGGCCAGGGTTGTCTAGCAAGTCTATCCCATCTTCCCTGCAAGGAAAGGGTCTGCCCAACATGTGGATGGCACAGCTCTTCACCAACAAGGACCTGCCACTGTCTTCGCTAAAGGGCTTTTCTCCACCATATTGCTTCTGGTGCTGGTCGAAGTTTATCCTGAATACCAATCCTCTCCCAAATGGGCCACACGTGCATGGTTTCCGTGTGGGGGATGGTCCCTGGTGTCCAGCCAGGGGCAAAACGTCTCTGAAGAGTGAGTCACACAGCTCACATAGGTGGGCTTTCTGGATAAATGGACCTGACTTGGGAGTCCTGACCGGCGACACTTCTGCAAAAGCACTCTGCTCAGATGGGGCTTCCTCATGGTCTGCTTCACGCCAGCAACCTGAAAGCAGACAAAGGCTGGTGAAGTACGTGTTGACTTGGGTGGGAGGCAGCAACCCCATCAGATACGAGTGTGTAACACACCAGGAACGAGTCCACTGGCTTGTCAGCAGGACGAGGGAGCCAAGAGAGGGGTGACGCAGGGCCCACTGTCAGTGCTGGGCCTCTACAGGTCACAGAAGGGAGGAACCCTAATGACAGGACAAGGTACAATGATGGCGCCCAAGACAGGGAGGACGGGTGAGGTCTCCAACTCATGCTCTACAAAATGGCTTCAGCAGGGCTCTGGTGGCTGGTGTCTGGTGAGTTCTATGCAAAACGCTATGTCCCAGCCTAGGAAAGCCTGATTGCAAGGAAGCCGCTGGTTGTTAAGGACCATTTAAAAATGAGCCTTGGCTGCTGTGGCTCAGTGGATTGAGCGCTGGCCCGTGGACCAAAGGGTCACTGGTTCAATTCCCAGCCAGGGCACATGCGTGGGTTGCAGGCCAGGTCCCCAGTAGGGGTGTGTGAGAGGCAACCACACATTGATGTTTCTCTCCCTCTTTCTCCCTTCTTTCCCCTTTCTCTAAAAATAAATCTTTAAAAAAAATAATGTGTGCACAATGCTGCAGAGCACTGCAGCAGGAGCAGAGAAGCATGCGGGAGACGCAGAGGCCAGGGAAGTGGGGAAACACCCAAGGGACGGAGACGGAAGAGAGATGACAAGTGGGCACAGTGCCAGGAGTGGAGAAGGAGAGGGAGCAATAAGGGGTTGGTATGGGCTGGGGGACGAAGACACTGGTACGCACAAAGCAGGCTGAAGGGACGACATGAACCCAGTGCTCTCTCCCAGTCCCTGCTCTGCAGGGCCAGGCCCACTCTGACGCCTCTCACTATGGCTGCAGCTGGGTCCCCTCAGTGGGTACCCAGGGCTTTCTGCCTGTCTCCACCTGGGCAACTCCATGGGATGTGGCAGATGGAAGTTATAAGGAAAACACAGGGCAGATCAGTGGCCAGGCGGACCCACCCACAGAGAAGAAAACCAAAGGTTAAAGAACCTCGAAGGGAGATGTGGCAGAATGGTCCTGCGACCTCCGCAAGCAGTGACCGCGTCAATACCTGCAGTTCTTGGCACAGCCGGGCCCCAGGAGATGTCGGCTGGAAGATGAAAGAAGAACCTGGGACACGGAGATGCCGCGGAGCTCGACAGTGCCCGGCCAGGGAGAGCCCGAGCCGGGCAGACTCTGTTGAGCCCACTGAAGAAGCCCCAGGTCCGCGACCCGTTCCTTCAAGGTTCTAGACGGCAGGTGTGGGAACTGCTCAACCAAGTGGGGGCGGGGGGCCCTACATGGCACTTAGCCTTGGCATCTCTAAGCCAGAGACCCTACTCTGGGAACCAGAGAAAGGAGGGAGAAGAGTCAGTGATCTGGCTCAACAAGAGCTGCCCCTGGGGAACAGGGAATATGCAGACCTCAAGGGCCCTGGAGTAGGTGCGAGGGCACATGGAAGGCAGCCCCGAAGATGGCCCCCAGGAAGGCCTCCCTCCCGGTATTCTTGCCCTTATATAAGCCTTCACTGTAGAAGAGACGAACCCGTTTCTAAGCAACAGAACGCAGCAAAAATGATGGGATGTCACGTTCAAGGTCAGGCCAGAAAAAGACCAGCTTGCGTCCTGGGCATTCTCTCTTGCTCATTGGCGCAGAGAGAAGGCAGCTCCCCTGAGAGGAGGTAGGCCACAGGAAGGCCGTCATGGCACAGACCTGAGGAAGGCCTCTGATCAACAGCCAGCAAGGAGCCGACGCTCGCAGCTCAACAAGTGACAAGGAAGTGAATCTTGCAAACTACGATGTGAGTGAGTTTGGAAGCCGAGTCTTCCTGAGTGTAGCCTGCAAAGGCGAACGCGGCTCCGGCTGGCGGCCTGAGCCAAAGCGCCAGGTAGGCTGTGACCCAGTTCCCGATGCACCAAAACTGAGATAATGAATTTTTACTGTGTTAAACCACTAGATGTGGGGGAAATTTGCCATGCACTAACAGATAACTAAAGCAGGGACTTACCCAGTGAGGACACGAGGGCAAAGTTCTCCAGCATCACATCACGGTACAGGCATCTCTGAGCCTCATCAAGGAGCCCCCACTCCTCCCGGGAGAAGTATACAAACACGTCCTCGAAGGTCACACAGCCCTGCGGTGAAGGGGACAGTTGGGTCCACAGGCAGCAAGGCACCTCTCCCCACATCTCACTGCTCACATGAGCACTGCTGGGTCCCTGTCTCCCCGAGCCTCTCAACGCAGAGATACCAGGCCTTGGACCATTTAGTGCCTACTGTCTCCTTACATCCCTTGGATCACTGAGTCCAGCCCTGGGCAGAGCCAGGCAGGTGGGCCAGCAAGTACTACGTAAACTACGGGTGTGGCAGGAAGGGCCCCAAATAGTCCCCAGCCAGCCAGTTCTCCTGGTGTCGCCCAGACCAGGCCTCCCAGACACAACCTTAAGGCCCTCAGTCCACGCTCCTCCCAACATGAACACCACTCTTTGAACCACACTGTCCTTACATCCGGCAACACCCTCCACTACCACTGACATCCTCTGGTCCACACCATATACCCCCAAGGCAACCCCCACCCCACTCTTTATGACAGCCACCACTGTCACCCAGGTGTCTAAGTAAGACACCCGGTCCTCTCTGCCAAGTTCTGAGTTTCTGGTTATCAACAGCACAGCCACCACAACCTGAGGATACTCCCTCCGAAATTTAACCCACAACTCCACCCCATTCTACACACTGGCTGCCACATTTTGAACGTCTTCAGCAGTAACTAAAATCCTGTGTCCAGCTTGATGCCTCCACTAAGGGGGTCTCTGGGACTTCTTAAACTAAACATAACAAAAGCCTAAGCCCCCATATAGCCATTAACATTACTCCTGCCACCAACTTCTCTATCTCAGCTGACGGCACTTCCATCGTCCTACCTGCTAAAGGAAACTCCTGCCCCCGGAGTCACCCATGACTCTTTGCTTTTTCCTCATTCACCCTTCACATCAAAAAATCCAGTCGACCTAGTTAAAAAACAGATCCAATGCACAAACTTCTTTCACTTCTCCAGCCACCCCTCTGGGCCAGCCACCATCAACACTCCCGTGGAATACTGCACTGGCTCCTTCCTCAGGCCCACGCTCTGTTCTCAGCCAGACAGCAGCTGAAGGGAGCCTGTTAAGATCTGAGTCAGATCATCTCTCCCCTCTGCTCCAACTCTTCCAAGTGTCACCACCCTCAGAACAGAGACACAGTCCCTGAGCCTGCCATTCCTGCCTGACTCCTGGCCCTGTTCCCAAAAGACATAAGAAAGACCTGTGGTTCTCTGAGGACTCCTAATTCAATCTTACCTCCAAGCATTTGCTGTTCCTGGGCCTAATATATTCTTCCAGCCTCATTCTATTGGCTGCCAAAAGTAGGAAACTTTCCATATAACTTCTGGCCCAGACTCGGAAGGCTGGGCCCCCAGACTTAAGTGCAGAGAGAGGAACAAGTGAAGAGTTTCAGAATATCACTATGTCTCATCAGAAAATCTGTCCGGTTCCATCCCGGCAGGGTGGCTTTGCTGGTCGGAGCATCATCCCTTACACCAAAAGGTTGCAGGTTTGATTCCCAGTCAGGGCACGTACCTAGGTAGCAGGTTCAATCCCTGGTTGGGGCATATACTGGAGGCAACTGATTAGCTGACTGATGTTTCTCTCACATCGGTGTTTCTCTCTCTATCTCTTACAAATAAATGAAAACATCCTCGGGTAAGGATAAAAAAATAAAAATAAAAATCTGGCCGGCCGTACTTTAAAAACATATACAAAACCCATACGCTTCACTCACCTCCCCCGCCACCTCTGTGGTCCTCCCACTGTCAACACCCACTTAGATACCATCCTGGTCTCCCCACCCAAGCTTTCCACTCTGCAGCCAGAGGGAGCCTGTGGACACCCAAGTCACATTACCTCCCTCCCACGTTCCAAACCTTCTGTGGCTTCCACCATCATCAGAACAGAGGCCCACCTCCTCAGGCTGCCTGTCCTGGCCTGAGCCCTGACCGCCTGCTCTCTCTTCTCACAAGATGTAACAGAGACCCGCGGCTCCTACACCTCTCCGGACTCAGTCCCACCTCCAAGGATTTGTACCAGCTGGCTCCCGTGCCTTGGGAATCCTTACATACCTCACGCACTGGACACTGGCAGTGAGAACCACGCCTTGTATCCGGCGGGAGTGACCGCTCTCCATGGCCTTTAGACTCAAGAGGAGGGAAAGATGAGGGGAAAGCGACAGCCCCTAGATCCGAGTCGCTGAGGGCTTGGGGGACCCTGCCACTCACCCCAGGCCGGTCCATCAGCGCCGCGGCCGCCATGGGATCCCGAGAGCAGACTCGGAGGCTCAGTCGAAACCCCACACCTCCCCTGGGCCAGGTGACCTCGGGCCGACTGTTGCACGACGAGCCTGTCCCCTCACCCCACCCGCCCCGAGTGAAAACGCGCACAAGGCTCAGGGAGCCGCCTCCGGGGGCCGACGAGGACAGGGTGCCCGCGCCAAGGCCGCAGAAAGAGCGCAGTTTCGGCGGACACCTCGGTGCGGGGTCGCCCGTCCCCCGACGGGGATCATGGCTTATAACAAAGGCGCAGACGGACGTCCTTCTCTTTTAACCGTCCTTCCGGGCTCGACTCGAGAGAACCGCGCGGCAAGCGGACCCCTCCTCAAATTC
Organism: Mormoops blainvillei; assembly: GCA_004026545.1. Classification (NCBI taxonomy): domain Eukaryota; kingdom Metazoa; phylum Chordata; class Mammalia; order Chiroptera; family Mormoopidae; genus Mormoops; species Mormoops blainvillei. The sequence continues at coordinate 14,470 of PVJD01017017.1, forward strand.
GGACCCTCTGCAGCCCCAGTGGAACGTCTGACAGCCCTGGCGCCGGATTAATACGTCACGGCGGTGGCACCGGAAGGCCCGCCCCCACCAGCCGAGCAGCAGGAAACGCCCATCTTGTGGGCTGCCACGACGCGACTATGACGCGCCGGGCGCGGACTTCTGGGTAATGTAGTTTGTTCGCTACATTTAACCGGGCAAAGGGCACTTCGCAGATTCTGGTGACAGTGGCGCGAAGGATGGTGTGGGGGCAAAGATGGGGAAATTGCGTCCTGAAGGGCCAAAGTGCGTCTTAAAGAGGACGCACCCAGATTTCCCTGGCGGCCTGGGACGGTGCCACGTCCTCCAGGGTCTCCAGTTGGTGATCCATTCTTTAATCCTGGAGAAGCCGCTTCATCTTTGGGGACTGATATTAAATAGAACAAAGAATACACCTCGCCCCTGGGGACTCTGCGTAGTAGTAACGTTAAATATACCTCAAGTCCACTGATGCCCCAATTTGGGACCCTGCTGTGGCAGCGTCAGCATCTCTCGAGAACTCGGAGTGCACCTCCTCGGTGACTTCTGTGACCAGCCTTTCAGGTGGGCCAACACGGTTCCCAGGGCCTGGCCTCGGAGCCCTCCCCACTCTGGACTGTTACAGGAGTTCGTCCATCGTGCACTAGCAGAGTCAAACAATCAACACCAAGAATGGCAGTGGAGAAATACTGGCTTTTTATTGATGAATGGCGCCACCAAGGGGACGGGAAGCTAATGCTCAGAAGCCCCAACTCCCCAAAGGCAAAGGGCAAAATTATAAGACACCACGAAGGGGTTCAGGGTTGTACTAGGAGCTAACTGGTTGGAGGCGAGGTAGGGCAATGAGTCATTTATGCAGGTCTTGAGGATATTTCTGATGTCTGTTCCTGTGTTCCTCTGTCCGGTCTCGTGGAACAGTAGCCAGGTGGCCCTTCCACTTTAGGACTCAGGACTGAAACCTAACTTAGGTTAACATTTTACCTTTACCCAGGCAGAGGGGCAGACTCTGTAACCATCAGTTCCAGGTTACTGTCTTCTGTTGCCTCGAGGGCTGCCGAATATCAGGGGGAAAGGCTCTGAGGCGGGAGAGGGGAGGAGGAGAGAGATGATTTCTAGAGCTGGAGTTTACTTAAAACTAAATGTAATCAAAGTCATAAGGACTCTTGGTTTCAAACTTTCTCAAATGCCTGGGATCACTCCCATATGCACACCTTTTCACAGAATGTCCCCCATGGGGCCAAGTTCCATCTGTATCGCAGGTTTAAATTATATGCCACAGTGGGTGTTGTGACTGGAAGGGTGAAAGAGGAGCTCTGGGGGATCCAGAGGCCAGGCCTTCGTGCTTACTATTATGAAACACAATTTATTCCTTTAGGTGAGTGAAGTTGATAGACCAATAACTATTGGACAGGCTACTGGTGGAGGGAAGATCCAGAGCGAGGCAGCTTCTGTAGAAAGGCTGAGGGGCCGGGGGAGGTTAGACAGGTGTTGTATGGGAAGTGCATCTTCGTATCTGTCTGGTTCGTTGTGGCCCAGAGCTTCCTGCTGGCACGAGGCTCCCAACCCCTTCGCCCTAGACAAGCGGATCAGCATTTGACCAGATGAACTGCCTCTTTGAGCAAGCAACTGATAATCGACTTCCTTTCAGAATTCTGATTGGTTGCTTCTATGCAGCGACAACTGGCTGCCCAAAGTTGACAGTGCCCCGTTGTCATTGGCAGGTTGTGTCTTTGGCTGTGGTTCCACCTTGGTGAACATGATGGGCAGTTTGCCCAGGGCAGGCCAGGGTACGGGCTTAACGACTGTGCCTGGTGGTTGGTCGTCTGGAACAGCTGATTGGCTAACACCCCCACCTCAGCTAAACCACGTGTGGTTGTTTACAGCAGGGGTGGGACTCAGGGAGGGAGTAGATGCAGAACCCAGAAGCTTTGATTGGCTGTCTATTAGGAGGGGTAGGGCTAGCAAATGTACCCTGTCTTGAATAGAGGCATTAAGAAAAAGGTGTAACGTGACTGCCTCTCATTGGAAATTGGGGACCTGCAAAGAATAGCCGCCATGATTGACAGATAATCATGGAAGAGGCAAGGCTTAGTTCCTAAGCACGTGACCGGGCAGGGTTGGGTGGAGAGAGGTTCCTGTCGGGGGTTGTCACTGCCGGGATTGCAGGTCTTTTGGGTCCGGCACTTACCTCTGAACTCTGAGGTTCTTCTGTTGAATACAAACAAGTTCATAGGCCACCAACCTCAGTTAAGGCCCCTCAGTGACCATGATGGAGCGAGACAAAAAACGACCCTATCATCGTGTCTGAACAAAAACAAGAACCCTGTGCAAACAGAAACGACCAGACAGTGCCCTCTTGATCTGGGTAATGAGCGACAGCTGTCTTTTACCCGCTGCTGCTCTAGTGCTGCTCCCCTCTCCTGCCTTGTGGGTAACAAATTTAAGGCTATCTGATCAGAGTCAACCCTGTATGCTAAAGGCGTCCCATTCGGAACCAACGCTCTATTTCCTCAGTTTCCTCCAAATCACTGAACATAAGCGCAGGGCCTGGAAAACGCCCCTGCTAGCATCCTCTCACTGAGCACCACATATTTCCCACCATGTGCAGTGTCACAAGACACCAATAAGCCTCACTGTTCCACAAGTCTCCCGCGTTGCTGGTGCTGGAGGCACCACCTCTCTGCAGACCCAGAAACTCCCCTCAACTCGAGTCGCTCATCCATTTTCCTAGATGTCTGACAGATATCTCAAACCCAGTGAGTACAAAACCCAGTTCCTGCCCTGGCTGGTGTGGCTCAGTGGATGGAATGCCTGCCTGGGGACTGAAGGGTTGCTGGTTTGGTTCCCAGTTCAGGGCATGTGTCTGGGTTGCGGGCCAGGTCCACAGTTGGGGTGTGCAGGAGGCATCTGATTGATCTTCGTCTCGCACATCAATGTTTCTCTTTCTCTCCCTTTCTTCTAAAAATAAATACTTAGAACACCAAACCCAGTTCCTCATGTCTCACTGCCCATCACGCTCCCCACTGTCACCACTGTGGCCCTCATCTGGCTCCTGCCACAAACTATAATCTTGTTGGTCTGTTACCTTTGCCACAGCTGGAAAGGTTCTCCTCCCACCCTGCCAAGGGCTCCCATATCCTTCAGGAGTCTCTGTATCAACCTCTAGCTTCTGTTCTTCCTTTGCTTTGGTGCAATGTCCATTTCCTAATTTACATACAAGAACACGGAGCTCCAAAGACAAGGGATGTGACCACAGTCGTATGGCTGGGGACAGGCACAGGGAACACAGGCTGGAATCCCAACTCCAAACTCTTAGCACTGAGGTCACTCTGCCCCTGCACCCATTTCAATCAAAGCAACAGTTACTTTATTGCACCTGCTTCATTTACTGTGCTCTCCACATGAGGAGTTCAAGGGCAGGGTCCCCATCTAGCCAGCCATGTGCCCCATCTCCTCGCAGTGTCACATGAATGAAGGATGGGACCGCACTGCTCTTGCCCAAACAGAAACAGGTCATACCCAGCCCCTCCAACGGAATACAACAGAAGTGGAGAATAAATGGTGAGAAATGTGAGATGAGAGAACCTGTGCCCTTCGTCCTCTGGAGGGCATGTCACAACTGCTGTGGGACGAACACTGGCCCACACCTTTGAATGCACTGCGTTACAGCGATGAGCTCCCCGGCATGGACACGTCCTCTGCAGGAGAGGATGTGCCTCTTACAGAGCCAGGAGCTCTGCTCCAGTCATAGCCACTACGCATGCGAGGGTGGGAAGGGAAGCGGCCCTTGAGAGGCGACTCTTTTTCCCAGTTAGAAAACCGTATGTGCCATCATTAAAAATGTGCAAGCATGGCAACTCTTTGAGAAGTACACGCAATGGAATGTGGTGAGGCGCCACAGAATGGTTCTGGCCCACAATGGTGATGCAAAACCACACCTGACAGCTCGTGGACCAGGCTCTGAGGGAGGCTCATGGCAATTTTGTGATTATTTTCATATTAAAAAACTTTTGTAACATCAAGTAACAATGATCACCACAGGCAGTTCAACATTTACTCCAAAATGAATACCTGACAAGTACCATATGACTAAATGTCCATGGGTGTAAACATGAAACCCACATTTTTTCATCCTTCTGGTAAGTTCCAATCACTTTTTTTTATAGCAACACTTGAAACATTGTCATAAGATTAAATAATGAGATTCCTAATCCATGTGTGGGTTTGTTTGTCTTTTTTTTTGTTTTGAAGTTTATCATTAATTTATTTAACATGAATGTGTGGCTTCCTGTTTTGTTTTGGTTTTTTTAGCACTAATTTAATCCCTACATTTAATCTACTTACTGAGGTGGACTTACTTGGAAAAGACCCTTAAGAGAAGATTTTAAAAAGTGAAAAAAAAACAGCCAGAGGAAAGACTCAGGACTCATCTGGAA
>PVJD01017018.1:0-18936 GCA_004026545.1 Mormoops blainvillei
AAGTTCTCCCATATTTTTCTCTGTCATTGGACCCAGCTTTTTTCTTGGTAGTGTTATCTACAACTGTTTATTGCTTGATTTGATTATTTCCTGAACTCATTGCTGTCAGAGAAGGGCCTATGCTTGTTTTGCTCACCCATGTGAATCCCCCCTTTGTCTCCAGCTCATCTCCTACCACCCTGCCCTTCCTTCATTCCGCTCCAGCAACACTTGCCTCCTTGCTGTTCCTCAAACATGCCGGGTTTGCTTCCGTCCCAGGGCCTTTGCACTTGCTGGGCCAGTTGTCCAGAAAGTTTTCCTACCCAGATATCTGCATGGCTGACTCTCATTTTCTTTGGCGCTTTACTGAAAGTAAACTTTTTGGTGAACACTTCTTTGGTCCTTGTGTCCAAAACTATACCCGTCTGACGCCCGACCTTCACGCTGCCCTCCTCTGCGTTAGTTCTCTCCCTTGTAATTACCATTGTCTACTACACGCATATTTTCACTTGTGTATCTTATTTCCTGTCTGTCTCCCCTGCTAGAATGAAAACTGCATGAGTTTTTCTTCTTTTTTCTATTCTTTTATTGCTATATGCTGTCTTTTTTTTTTTTTTAATCCTCATGCGAGGGCATTTTCATTTCCTTTTTTTATAGGAGAAAGAGAGAAAGAGGGAGAGGAACAGAGAGAAAGAAACATTGATGGGAGAGAAGCATCAGTTGGTTGTCTTAGCATGCACCTGAAATGGGGATCCGAGCCCGAACCAGGAACGAACCCGCAGCCAACGCATGTGCTCAGACCAGGAATTGAACCCAAAACATTTTGGTTACGACCACACTCCAACCACTGAGCCACACAAGCCACGGCTGTATGCCCAGTGTCTTGAATAGTTTTGAGCATGGGCACTCTATAAATGTTTGCTGAATGAATGAATTATTGTGTGAATAATATACTCCCAGTGAATGGTACATAGTGGCCCTCTGTACATTTTTGTTGTAATGAGATACAAAATATGTACCATTTACCATTTTTATTTTTTGTTATTTTCTTTATTGATGTTCACGTATAGTTGTCTCCATATTCCCGCCGCCAGTTTTCCTTGTGCTGCACGTCCCCTCCTCCCACCCTCAATCCTTCCCAACTTCAGTTTTGTCCATGCGTCCTTTATACATGTTTCTTGACAACCCTTCCCCTTCTTTCCCTCATTATCCTCCTCCCCCCTCCACTCTGGTTACTGTCAGTATGTTTGTTATTTCCATGCTTCTGGTTATATTTTGCTTGCTTGTTTGTTTTGTTGATTAGGTTCCATTTACAGGTGAGATCATGTGGTATATCTCTCTCACCGCCTGGCTTATTTCACTTAGCTTAACGTACTCCAGATCCAGCCATGCTGTTGTGAAGGGTGGAGTTCCTTCTTTCTTCCTGCTGCATAATATTCCATTGTGTAAATGTACCACAGTTTTTTGACCCACTCATTTACTGATGGGCACTTAGGCTGTTTCCAGTACTTGGCTATAGTAAATTGTGCTGCTATAAACATTGGGGTGCATAGGTTTTTTGAATTGGTGTTTCAGGAATCTTAGGGTATAACCCCAGTAGTGGAATTGCCAGATCAAAAGGCAGTTCCATTTTTAGTTTTTTGAGGAAATTCCCAACTGTTTTCCACAGTGGCTGCACCAGTCTGCATTCCCACCAACAGTGTACTAGGGTTCCCTTTTCTATACAACCTCGCCAGGACTTTGTTGTTTGTTGATTTGTTTATGATGGTCATTCTGGATGGTGTGAAGTGGTACCTCACTATGGTTTTTAATTTGTATCTCTCTGATGGCTAGTGATATTGAGCATCCTTTCATATGTCTCTGGGCCCTCTGTATACCCTCCTTGGAGAAGTGCCTGTTTGGGTCCTTTGCCTGTTTTTTAATTGGATTGTTTGCCTTCCTGCAGTGGAGCCCTGTGGGTTCTTTATATATTTTAGAGATCAAACCCTTGTCCCAGGTATCATTGGCAAATATATTTTCCCATACAGTTGGTTCCTTTTTCATTTTGCTAATGTTTTCTTCAGCTGTACAGAAACTTCTTATTTTGATGAAGTCCCATTTGTTTATTCTTTCCTTAATGTCCCTTGCTCTAGGGGACATATCAGTGAAAATATTGCTGCATGAGATTTTCCTGTGTTCTCCTCTAGGACTTTTATGTTATCACAACTTATATTTCAGTATTTCATCCATCTTAAATTTATTTTTGTGTGTGGTGGTTGAATTTCATTTTTTTGCATGTAGTTGTCCAGATGCCCCAACACCATTTGTTGAAGAGGCTATTTTTACTCCATTTTATACTCCTGCCCCCTTTGTTGAATATTAATTGACCATTCAGATATGGGTTTATTTCTGGGCTCTCTATTCTGTTCCATTGATCTGTGTGTCTGTTCTTATGCTAGTACCGGAATGTTTTGATTACCATGGCCTTGTAATATAGTTTGATATCAGGTATTATGATCCCTTCTACTTTGTTCTTCTTTCTCAAAATTTCTGGGGCTATTCAGCATTATTTACAGTTCCATATGAATTTTTGAAATGTTTGTTGTATATCTGTGAAATATATTATTGGGATTTTAAATAGGCATTGCATTGAATCTATAGATTGCTTTGGTTAGTATGGACATTTTGATGATGTTAATTCTTCTAATCCATGAACATGGTATATACTTCCATTTATTTGTGTCTTCCTTAATTTCTTTCTCCAGTGGTGTTTAGTTATCTTAGTACAGATCTTTTACCATCTTCATTAGGTTATTCCTAAGTACTTTATTTTTCTTATTGGTATAGCAGATGGCATTTTTTTCCTGATTTCTGTTTGATATTTTGTTGTCGGTGTACCAAAAGTCCTTTGATTTCTGAATATTGACTTTGTATCCTGCTGTTTTGCCAAATTCTCATATTAGGTCAAGTAGTTTTTTTGGTGGAGCCCATGGGGTTTTCTATGTATGTTATTATGTCATCAGCAAAGAATGACAGTTTTACTTCCTCCTTTCCATTTTGGATGGCTTTTATTTCTTTTTCTTGTCTGATCTCTGTGGTTAGGACTTCCAATACTATGTGGAATAGAAATGGTGAAAGTGGGCATCCTTGTCTTGTTCCTTTCCTGATCTTAGTGGGAAAGCTTTTATTTTTTGCCTGTTGAGTATGATGCTGGCTATAGGATTTTCATACATGGTCTTCATTATGTTGAGATATGCTCCCTCTACTTGCACTTTGCTGAGTGATTTTATCATAAATGGATGTTGTACCTTATCAAGTGCTTTTTCAACATCTGTTGATAGGATCATGTAATCTTTGCCTTTCCTTTTGTTTATGTGATGTCTTACGTTTGTTGACTAGCGAATATTTTACCATCCATGCATCCCTGGGATAAACCCCACTTGATCATGGCGTATGATCATTTTAATGTATTGCTGGATGTGGTTTGCGAGTATTTTGTTGAGGATTTTAGTGTCCACGTTCATCAGAGATATTGGCCTGTAGTTTTCTTTCATGTGTCTTTATCTGGTTTTGGAATTAGCATGATGCTGACCTCATACAAAGAGTTTAGGATTCTTTCCTCTTCTTGGATTTCTTCAAATAGTCAGAGAAGAATAGGGGTTAGCTCTTCCTTAAATGCTTTGTGAAATACTCCTGTGTAACCATTCAGTCCAGGGCTTTTGTGTGCCTGGAGGGTTTTGATTCCTGCTTCAATTACACCGAGTGTTATGGGTCTGTTCAGGCTTTCTGCTGCTTCTTAATCCAGTTTTGGGAGATTTTATTTTTCTAGAAATTTGTCCATTTCATCCAGGTTTTCAAATTCCTGGCATATAGTTGTTCATAATAATTTCTTACAATCCTTTTTATTTCTGTGGAATCAGTTTTAATTTCTCCTCTTTCATTTCTGATTTTGTTTAACTGTGCCTCCTCAAAAGCTTGTTGATTTTGTTTATCTTTTCAAAGAACGAGCTCCTGGATTTATTGACCTTTGAATTGTTCTTTTAGTCTCTATGTCATTCAATTCTGCTCTGATCTTGATTATTTCCTTCCTTCTGCTCTCTCTGGGCTTTGTTTGTTGTTGTTTCTCTAGTTCTTGTAGATGTAGGATTAGGTTGTTTATTTGAAATGTTCCTTTGTTTTTTAGGTAAGCCTGTATTACTGTGAACTTCCCTCTCAGAACTGCCTTCCCTGTGTTGTGTAGGTTTTAGACTGTTGTGTGTTCATTTTCATTTGTTTCCAGAAACTTTTTGATTTCTTGCTTGTTCTCATTATTAACTCATTCATTGTTTAATAGCATGCTATCCAGTCTCCATGTATTTGAATGTTTTTGAGGTTTTTCCTTGAGGTTGGTTTCTAGTTTTATGCCCTTTTAGTCTGAGAAAATGCTTGATATGATTTCAGTTTCCTTGAATTTGTTGAGGCTTATTTTGTGCCCTGTCATGTGGTCTATCTTTGAAATGTTCCATGTGCATTTGAAAAGAATGTGTATTTTGCTTCTTTACCTTTCCCCACTCCTTCCCCCCCGCTGATAACCCTCCATGTGATCTCCATTTCTGTGATTCTGTTTCTGTTCTAGTTGTTTGCTTAGTTTGTTTTTGTGTTTGCTTTTTAGGTTCAGTTGTTGATAGTTGTGAGTTGGTTGTTGTTTTATTGTTCATAGTTTTGATCTTCTTCTTTGTCTTAGATAAGTCCCTTTAACATTTCATATAATAGGGGCTTGGGCATGATAAACTCCTTTAACTTTACCTTATCTGGGATGCACTTTACCTGCCCTTCCATTCTAAATGATAGCTTTGCTAGGTACAGTAATCTTGGATACAGGTCCTTGCCTCTAATGACTTTGAATACTTCTTTCCAGCCTCTTCTTGTCTGTAAGTTTTCTTGTGAGGGATCAGTCAATAGTTTATGGCAACTCCTTTGTAGGTAACTCTCTCCTTTTCTCTTGTGCTTTTAAGATTATCTTCTTCTCTTTAATCTTGAGTAATTAAATTATGATATGTCTTGGTGTGGTCCCCCTTGGGTCTAACTCCTTTGCAACTCTCTGAGCTTCCAGGAATTGCAAGTCTATTTCCTTTGCCAGGTTGGGGATGTTTTCCTTTGTTGTTTTTTCAAATAAGTTTTCCATTCCTTGCTCTTCCTCTTCTCCTTCTGGCACCCCTATGATTCATATGTTGGAATGTTTAAAGTTGTCCCAGAGGTTCCTAAGCCTCTCCTCATTTTAAAAAAATTCTTATTTCTTCATTCTGTTCCAGTTGAATGCTTATTTCTTCCTTTTGTTCCAACTTGTTGATTTGAGTCCCAGTTTCCTTCCCTTCCCTGTTTGTTCCCTGTATATTTTTCTTTATTTCCCTTTGCATAACCTTCACTTCTTCTTCTATTTTGCAACTGTGCTCAATCATTTCTGTGAGCATCCTGATTACCAGTGTTTTGAACTTTGCATCTGATAGGTTGGCTGTCTCCTCATCACTTACCTCTTTTGATGGAGTTTTGATCTGTTCCTTCATTTGGGCCACCTTTCTTTCTCTTGGAGCACCTGTTTCATTTTAAGGGATGGAAACTTAGATATTTGCCAGGGTGGGGCAACCCATTTCACTGCATTGTGGTGCTGTATGTGGGGAAGGGGTCAGAAAGGGAACAGTGCTGCTTGCTCAGCTCTCCCTGCTTTCAGCTACTTCCCCTGCTTCCCACAAGCAAAGTGTGCCCTTCTAGGTGCTGCCTTGGTGCTGATTACAGGTGGGTTGGGCTAGTATACATTCTAGAACCCCATGGGACCCTCCCGCAGACTCTCCTGTGAGACTGGCAATTTCTCCCACCACCGCAACTCTCTCAGCATTTTTACAGTCAAAGGCTTTTAGGATTTCTTTCCCTGGTGCTGGAACTCTGGGTTGCCCAGTCTGTGTCACTCCCCAGTTGTTCCTCCTGGTTTACCCACAAGCAAATGTGGGACTGCCCAGTCCACCAGCCACCACCTCGCCCACCAGGTCTGCCTGCTGCCCCCTCACTACTTATCCTCCCTGCCCTGGCTTTCCATCTCCACCCTTCCTGCCAGTCTGGATGAATGGTTCTTCTTCAATGTCTTGGCTGTCGGACTTTCATATGATTTGATTTCTGGCAGTTCTTGGTTTTGTTTGTTTGTTTGTTTGTTTTTAAATTGGTTGTTACCCTTTTGGTTGAGTGAGGAAGTGAAGTGTATCTACCTGTGTCTCCCTCTTGGTTGGAAGTCTAAATTTCTCCTTTTTATTGTCTTAGTTTTATTTTTAATGAAAATAAGGAAGAATTTGTATAATCTTGTTAAGTAGAAAATTCTCAAACTTCAGCACAGAAAGAAAATAGAATGCTGTTGATCATGTCATTCTTGATTATTTCACCAAATCAAGTATTTTTTGGGTTCTTCCAGAATGGTTAGCATTTTCCCAACTTTGATTGAAATTAAAGGCATAAAGAATCTGCATTTTTATTTTTTATCAGATAAAAAAGGATATCTTTATCATCCTTTTTTAAACGTTTGTTATAGAAGAGTCACACACACAGGGATTTAGCTTCTAAGTGTCACAATATATTAAGAAAGCAGTATCATTTACACATCTTCTTACTGAACCAATCTGCCTACTGTCATGGTGAGAATGACTGATATTTACCTTGTTAGTTTTTTTTTGGTCCTCATTTTATTGCACTAAAGAAAACACATGATGAGGCTGAATGGGTTTGACAGAAGACATGCGTTAAGTATGTGATGAAATTTACACTTATTTACATATTAATAGTATAGGATTTGGACACCATAATTTTATCACTGGCTTTAAAAAATACTTAAAATATTCTTGATTTAGCGTCAGATTTGCTGCAAGAGCTTTAAAATGTAATATATTCTAAATTCGAGTGCTAAATATTCAAAGACATTATTTAAAAGTTTTCTTATATACTTTAAATTATACTCAAATTGATATTGCTTGCTAAGTACAAAGGGAATTTATTTTTGTGTGTGTATAAATAAGTGGGTTTTAAAAGTAATACATGTTTTCATTGGCATAATTCAGACCCTTGGGTTAATGAATCTGCAGCACCCTGACGTTAGCCTGGTAGTGGGGACTCTAGATATGGTTAAACCCTTACCACACATCAAAAATACTGCATTTTAATACCCTAGCTGTCTCTTCAAAGGGATGTCAAACCTCACTAGTTCGTTTGTGAAGGTAATCACATAAAAGGGAGAAAAACAGTTCAGATGGAGCTGTGGCTACAATAAGATGCTGACCCTCCGGCCTAAAGCAATTGCTCCTCTTTATTCTCACTAGCTCCCCACTTTCCATCATCAGTTTTGATTATGGTCTTAGTTATCACCTATAATTAGGTTTTTATTTGTGCATTAATATACTTAACTTCCATCTCCCTCACCAGTATGGGGGCTCCCTAATGAAAGTCTGTGGAATATCTGGGTTTCCCTGTGGAATACCCAGTGCTCAGTTCAGGACACAGCACACAGTAGGCACTTCAGTTAGTTTTTACTAAAGGGTTAAAGCTGCCATTTTGGGAAAGAGAATTCTCACGTAACCATGATGTAAGTGGCACCAGAATCAGAACTGCACATAGATCTCAAGGCCTTCATTTACATTCAGACACATGTGAAATCACCAGCACTGCCTCCTCTCAGGCAACAGTAGTGAGTTTAACTCGGGATCTATTTTCTTCTTTCCATTTTATCTGTACATGTCCCATAGAGATGCTACTCCTTTAAATAACCTTCATATCTCAAGGTAACTTTCATGCTATAAAGTCCTTGATAGAGTCTTGAGGCATCTGGTGGAAAGATATGACTAAAATCTATCTTATAGATTAATAATAATAATAATAATAATAATAGTAATATATAGCAATAATAATAATAGTAATAAATAAAGCCTAACAAGCCATCTCATCTTTCAAGTAGTGGCGTGAACCTCCAGGGTAAAAAGCAAACATTTGGCTGGACCACGTTGCTAGTAAAAAAGGGGAAAATAGCTTTTTCTGTTCCCTTTATTTTTCTCTCTTTAGAGACATCTAAGGTAAGATTAGATACACCATTACTTCATTGTGAGTTTCTTTTGTGCCCCCCTGTGTGTTTTACTGCATCTGGTGCAGCACTTTGTTCATTGAAGGCCTTCAACAGTCTGGTGACTTGAATTCAGCAACATTTTTTAGACATAGGTAAGGGGAGGAGGAGCAACAGAGTCTGAAGTTTCCAGTCTCCATCCTTGAATATTTAATGCTGACAGTAGCACTTTTGAGCTGTGTAATCTTGGTTGAGTGGGTTGAACTTTCAAAATCATGGTTTCTTCATTTCCAAAATGATGTTGTTTTGTTTGATAAAACGATTCAATCTTTGTGAAGTTTTTGGAACAGTGCCACCATAATGTATGCATATATATGCACACCCTCCCACAAATAATAAATGGTTATTTATTAGCAAATGCAAAATAAAGTTTAACCCTCTAAAGTAATTTCCTGAACTTTCACAGACTGCCAAAGACAGTATAACTTCCTCATAAAAAGACAGAGCAGATCTGGTTGAACCAAGTCCCAGAAAGTTTACCAGTGATGTGAAGAAAAGGATCAGAGTCCCTTGTTTCCCATAATACAGGCTCACTTATCCCGAACAGCATTATGGAAAGACACTAGCACATTTGGTACCTCTCAGGACTTTTTTAAAAGGGTGTTTTAAAATGTCTCTCTCTCTCTCTCTCTCTTTTTTTTTTTTGATATCCATAACACAAGAGAAGGTGCGACTTCACAAGCTCAGCAGCAGAAATAGATCAGAAACTTTTTTTTTTCTAAATAAAGACCTTATTTTCATGGCACCTGGTTTCTTTGACCTAAATTGCAATAAGTCAGTGTGTGTGAAATTACCTTTTCTAGGACAAGAGATCATATCAAAAAAGAAGGAATAAATAGCAAGACAAAGAGAAAAGAATATACAATATAGGCAAGAGTTCAGGCTGCCTGACAAAGAGCCTGGGACAGATAAGAAACTAAGTAGCTATAACAAAGAAAACTCAGAGAGGCAACGACTAATGAGAAGACTAGCAATTACCTCCACTGTGAAGCCATGATTAGGGGGTGAGAATGTCTTTTAAGAACTAACATAAAATGAGGTTGAGGCCAAGAAATGGCATTTAATTGAGTTCACTATTTCTGGGGCTTATTTGATTAAACTTTTTTATCACTTTCAACTTCACGGTGATGGCATAGCAGATTTATTTCTGTAATTAAATGGATTGTTATTTACCAGCAGAAATAAAGCTGGCATAAAAAGACACATGATCAGTAACATAGTTCAGACCTTATGAATTATTACTCAGGGCTGATGAATGGGATAATTATTTCTTTCCATAACAGGTTAATGAATTGGGTCTCAGGTCTGAAGGAATGTTGGAAGCAGATCAGAAAAGACTGGTTACCAGCCATTTGTGACAGTTTGTGACCATCCGTGTGTTTTTTTTTTCCCCTCCCTCTCCCTGGTTTCAGAATAAGTCATAAAAATATAATATTTTCATAGTGCTGTGGTCAGCACTTGAACAATGTGTGTTACAGTCATAATGTTATCACTGGCAGGTGTTGTTTTGTGGGTTGGGTTTTGTGAGCAATGATTCAGTATGTGGGAGCCTCCAATTGGTGTTGGAGTTCCACATGGTAGGGGAGGGTGGTGTATGAACAGACAGGTGCTGAATGAGTCAGCCTGATACGGGCCTGGCATTTTTACCTGGTTGAGGAAACTTCTGAAAGATGATAATAACTTGATAATGATAACTCTCAAGGACCTTGGAGCACTATTACATCTAAAAAGATCTCTAACTGGGCTGACAAATTAGAAGGCTAATTTTAAATTAAAGGGCTAGTTCAGTCTTCATGACTGGGAAATGGGATTGAAACAGGAATGCTGGGCGCAGCATCTACAGTAAATCTCTGCTGCACTTTTACCATCCAGGCTGCACCTTCACAGTGCAGATGTTTCAATGATACCGCTCACAAAATCTACCCAAAGGAACCAAAGTTAGTTTAAGAATGAAGGGTAAAAGAGCATTCAATTGTCAGTTTGAAAAGTTTAATAAGCCTCTAGCAAATTGTGTTTAGAATAAGAGCAAATATTTCTCTTTCTTGTAACAGCCATAAACTAGTGGGAATAAACTTTTCGAGCTTTCCATACGTAGAAGAGTGAAAACAAGAATAGAATTTTTGGTGAGACAGTAATTTTGCTAATATAGCTCCCATATCAATCAGGATGGGTGGAGTTATGCTGTGTTAACAAGCATCCCACAAATCTCAGTAGCTCCAAACAACAAAGGTCTTTGTAAGGCCATGTGTCCGTCTTGGGTTAGCAGGAGTATGCTTCTCATTTTCTTCACTCAGGGGCACAAGTTAATGAACCCTCCACTATTTGGAATATCATTTGTTACTTAGAGTAATACAAGGAAAGGTAAAAAAAAAAAATTGTGTGCCAGTTCATAAAGACCCCTACCCACATTTTGTAGGCCTAAGCATGTCACCCATAGGCGCAGCTTCAAGTGTAATTTGAACATAGGCCCGGAATAAAGAAAATAGGAAATACTTGGTAAAGAGCCACCATGAGTACCACAGTGGAAGACCTATCTACCCTTGATTAGCCATGTTCCTCTGGGAATATATATTTTAATAACGTCCAATTCCACCTTTTTCTCCCGTCCTATTTGAAGTTATCCTAGCAAACATCCCTGGATTGGATGAAAGCTATAGTTTCAGAAACAGGTTTGGTGTTAGATCTTAGAGAATATTGTACCCATCTTCTGACTTTATAGGTAAAATTGATGAAGAAAATGTGACCTAGTTATGTCAAATTGCTTATCTAGTTGCACAAACTGAGGTAATGTTGAAGGTGAGTTTTGATTCTCAATAGGCATCTTTTCTGTTACATTGCATAGTATTTTTTGGGATACTATAGTAATAACTGAAGTTGTTGAAGAATTCCAATTGGGATTTCAATAATATTCTACATAGAAAGTAAAGCATTTTTTATTTTTTGGTTTTGATAATGCATTGCACATATCTACATGCTAGCAGTTATAAACCCTCTTTGCTAAAAGTTCATGAGAAAGGAACATTTGTATCTTGTTAACTATTGGATTCCCAGTATTTAGAACATTGTCTGGCACACAGAAGGGATTTAATTAATACTTATCATTTTTTATTTGTTTGTTTTGTGAATGTGCATTTACCCTGCTCTTTAGTGAGTCGGAAGTAAGAGTTGTTTTTATTTGTGATACCACACAAATAACATTATGCCTAAGCAACAGCAAGTAGTTAAATTTTGTGATGAGTTAATAAATAAAAGGAATGGTAAGATAGCATTGACGTTATAAAGATCACAGGGCAAATCTGAATTAGCAGAAAGGCCGAACTATAATATATTTTATAAATAAATCATACTTAAGTTCATAAATGATAATAAAGCTAATGCTACCACTCAAAGGCTTCTCTGTCTTGAAATTTATATGCAGAAATTTGTCTGCTCATTTGTGAAATGAAGTTCTTGAAGAGTATCCAATAAATCTGCTTTAAAAAATTATCATCCTTGGTGCATATCGCAAATAGTTGCCATCAGCCCATTTTAGATATTTTTAAACAATTTGGAATGCTTAACCAGGATGACCATTGACTAGTAAATGTACAGATGAACTTGATTTGAATTTATTGTAGTTATCATATTAACATCTGTCTTTAGCGGCTGATTCACACATGCTTAAGTGTGGTGTTCTGAAATAATTACTACAATTTCCTTTTCAGCGTTTTATTTTCAAAGTGTATAAACTGCTCATCCCTTCTTCAGCAAAATATTCAGATTTCAAGTCAAATAACTCAAGTACCTGGTTGATACATAAACAAAAGATTAAAATATAAGTGCCAATCTCAAAGCAGACAGTCTCTTCAAATGAGTCTTCCACATCCTCCACTTCCTTTTGTTTAGAATTTCTTTAACATCCACCACATTTTATGTAAAAGCTCTGTGTTCTCTGACCAGCCTGGTCCCTTTGGGATATATTGGGTTAGTACAATGGTATACTGCAATCTGTGTGTGCGTGTATATGGTAGGGTGAAGGGGGATAGGGAGGGAGGGTGATTTAGTACTTTTTATTTCCCAGTTGCAGAAAGTTAAAAATCAAAAGTGCTGCTATAAAAGGCACAGGAGTCTGACTTCCTTGCGACTGCCTGGAGCAAACAGTGCTGTTAGCGTCTGCAACCAGGACGTGACAAGCTCCTGCCTCACCACTGTCAGAGAAGCAAACGTCAGCGTTTTGACATACCCTGGAAATAACTAACTCCATACTGAAGAGAAACGGATATTTTTACTATTTCATGAAGACCCATGAAAGACAGTCTATATCAGACATCACATGGCCAAACTTTATGAAAAGCACCCAAATTTTCTTCTAAGGTCCTCTCTCTTACCTCACCTCTACGCAAACACTCCTTCATCTTTCCTTTCTCTGCAGCCTCAGCCAAGCTGTTTTCAGCTTTCTTAAACCTCCCATCTCTCTTATGTTCCACCACACACACACACACACACACACACACACAGCCTGTTCTTATCTCACAAATTCGCTCTCCTGGTTTCTCTAGTAAGGATTCCCATCTTCACTCCATTCAGAAATATACAAGACATGCCCTTTTAGGAAGCAAGGAAAGCTGTCTATAGCACAGAATATCTTCCCCTCATCATTTATATAGGAACTGGCACTGTGTTGTTTCAAACTTTGTCCCACACTTGATTAACATATTCATTCATTTAGTCAACAAATATTTACTGAGTGACTACAAGTGCCAGGCATTTTTCAAAGAATGAGCTCAATATTTAATAATGACTCTCAAATTTATGGTTTGTTTAACCAAAAAGCATTGGCATTATTTGCAGTAAATATTTACTATGGCGACAGTCATGAAGCATCACCATAGGCGGTGTTGGCAGGAGGAAGGGACATTCACGACCCTAAGCAAAGGTAGCGGGCTCTCTCAGACCTATGCAACTAGTAGGAGGAGCTTCAGCATGATAAAGATAAAGCTAACTGTCCACGTTTGCCTTTTGAGTACTTATTTCTGACCTGAGAGTAGTATTTAAGAGTTTCAGGGGCATGAAAGAGGAAGTGAACTAAAGCATCAGACTAAATGGGAATAACAGAAGGTAAAAGTGGGAATGGACCTAGAAATTATAAGGCCCAAAATCCTCTTTATATTTGAAAGAACTAAAGAGGACACAAAGGGAAGACATATTGATAAGACAAGTCACTGGCAAGGACAGCCAACATCCCAGAAGTCCTGGGAAGCTCCCGACAGCCTCTTAACAGAGTGTGTTCCACTTTAGTTAACCAGGCAGGTTTCCATGGCATTGGCTTCAGGGCCCTGGATGCACGGCATACTGGAAAGGGCATAACCTTTCATGCCAAAAAGTCATTTCGCTTCCCTGACTCTCAACCTTTTAAGCTATGGAAATTGGGATAATAATAATAATCTCACGACATAATAGTGAGAGATAAGTGGTGTGATAAATTGTAAAGTTCAAAGCGCTATATCTCATAATAGGAATACAGCAGCCTACAGTCCCTATAACCCAAGGATCTCTTGGGGAAAAAAAAAGAATCCAAGTGATTCTTTACAAATTTTCAGAGAAAATAAAAATTAAACACTGACTTTATTTTGTTAGCAATGGATTACCAATCTCTTTCTTTCTGACAAAATCTGCTTTCAGAAATTCCACCTTGAACATTATCTTTTACGTCCAAGTAATTTTCTCTACTCCTGAAAGGTCATTTCTTAATCAATAGAATCCTAAGGTGGAAGTCAGCATTTAAGGAGCATTTACTGAACATGAGCTCTGTTAGCAGAAAGTTTGTGTGTTATTTCAATCGGTCCCTAAACCTGGTTTTTTAAACCCCCCATTTATTAAATGAGACTCAAAGAGGTAAAAATATCCTGCTGAAGTTTGTGTATCTGATAAACAAGGGCGTTTGAAGCCATGTCTTTTGATTTCAAGTCCAGAACGCTTTTTTACAATAATGAAATAGATGTTTTCACCCCACCTCTTTCCCATGTGTAATAGGGGAAGACCTTGTCTAACACCTGAGAAGGTGAAAACATGAAGTGGGTGTTGCTTCATTCATCTTTGAAATACGGTATACATTTATCAGTTGTTCCTGTTTAGTAGTGAAGTAAACTCAGTATAAGCCAAAAGGGGAAGAATATTCCCTATTCATTTCAACTGAGGCAACCTAAATAGAAGTATTGAAAAAAACGTTCCCCTCTTCTGCTATAATGTCTTGCCTGTATAGACATTCTGGTAGGCTCATATAAGCAGCATTTTACCTCTAATAGCTAAAGTTTCCTCATCTGTAAAAGGAGGATAAGTTGAGCACAGACCTCAGAGGGCTTTTGTAAGAATTAAATACTATAATACAAACATTTATAAATAGTGCAGAGTATTTATAAGGCACACAGTGCTCAGATCATGTTAACTTACTTTTCTAAAAAGAAAACATTACCTGAATTCAACAAATATATGTATATATACAGGTTCCCTTCACTACTTGAAAGCAGAGCCGACGTATGAAACCTTTTGTAAGCCAAGAGTGTAAAGTGAGAAGCATTGACCTTAGGACACATCTTGCTAATGGACGTAGAAAATAAATCATGATAAAGCACAGACGCCCCTAGACAAAAGCTCGGAGTTCTGGTGGCTTGAGGCTGGGATAGAGAGTGCCGTTGTTCCCGGGGGAGGAGCTTGGTGGGGCCGCCCTCGGGGCTCAGGGTGCTTGCTGCCTCTCTGAGGGCTGCCAGAAAAACAAACGCAAAGTGCTGATTTTGCTTTTTACCTTTCCTTCCTAAAGTCTCTGATTTCTTTCAGTTAGCAGAAACAGGTGTTAATGTAGGTCTTTTGTAAAAGTGAAGTGGCATAAAGTGAACTTTTGAAAAGTGGGGGTCACCTGTAAATAAATATTTCATATTATATATATTTAGCTTTTATATACAAATAATTTAAAATAATTATATATAATTAAATTATGTATAAATTTGGTATATATATTTTTTCTTTTATAAGAAATATATATATCTATATATATATATCTATATATCTATCTACCTTACAAAAGACAACCCCACTGTGAAGTTACCTCCATGGGGCTTCTATGGCATCCTTCTAGGGTCCACAATTCATCTGCATCTCTGATTCATAAACTACAACTTCAATGGCAGGGCCGCTTGTCCCTCAGAACACAGCCTGTAGTCCATCACCATCAAAAATAGTTGAATCTTGTTAAATAAGCAGCTTTCTAGACCCCAACCAAACCTACCGAATTGCAATCCCTAGGGATTAGGATTTGGCAGCTTGCATTTTTTGTAAGAACTCAGTGAAATCTAAAGATTTTTTCTCCTTGTTCTGGCTCTGCCATTTGCCTTGGGCAAGTTCATGTAAACTTGCTGTGTCTTATGATTTGATGGGGCGGGAACCTTTCATTTGGAGATGGGGGCCCACAATCTGTAATTGAATCTGCCAGTTTCTCCGTGTGCCTTTGAGAAGGCCACATGGAGCCTCTTTTTTATAATATATAAAATGAAAGTATTGATGGCAGTTCAGCCTAATGCATGGTTATTATGAAGACAAAATTAGATTAATAGAAGTAACATTTTGAAATTCTAAGGGATATAGAGATGACAGCATTTTTATTTTCTGTAAAATAGAAGAGAAAGATTTCACAGGTGTGATGTGAGGGCAAATTTGAAGATTATTTAGGAAGTATTTTGAATTTGTTTCAAAGTTAGTGTTTCTAAAAGGATGTATCTTGGATGAATTACTTATAATCCTTATAGGTTTCATTATTTTATATTGGATAGTGGCAATAATTTATTAAGTGGTTCAGAATTCTCAAATGGTATTTTGGTATAATTCCCTGTTAATGGCACTGCACTTTTTATGTAGACTGAAATAAAGGACAACCCATTGTTATTATAACTGAAAATAGCCTATTCAGGTTAAGTGATAAATCTTATTTGTACATTTTTCTAACCCCTTCCTGCCTAAGGTTGACCCAGCACTGGAGGATTGTGGGCTAATTTACCAGAATGAGATCCAACCCAGCCACTAATTCTGATGTTCTCTAGAATGAAAAATAATTTTACCTTCCACTCTTCTTGTGATTAAGCCAGATTAGGTACATATTCCTCAAAATCTATTATTTATAACGGGAACTTGACTCTTGATCACAAAAGTCTTTTCTCTCATAGTTACTGTTTTGTGCAAATCATCACAAAAATGCACTTGGAAGCTCTAAAATATTAGAGTTGATGTTTTAACTACCTTGATATTATCAGCTGGGCCTCTAATTTCTTATTTTTGCTGATGCAAATGGTTAATGATCTCAGGACAAAAAGAAAATTCAGGGTGAGCAAATCTCAGACCATCTCTCAAAATTTATCTGAGACACTGCCTGTGTCTGGGGAGCTAAGTGGCATGAGGGCATGAAAGTTAGTAGCACCACATTTATCATTTATTTTGTGCTCAAGAAAACACTTACTCTTTTCCCCTGAATTCACTTTCTTCATGCTTCCTGCCCCGTTTCTTCATTCTTTCCCCTACCTTTTTACATTTCACTTCCTCTTTTCCATTCTCTATGGTTTCCTCATTAGAAGACACATTCTTAAATGTATGCTCAATACAACCATGCATTCCCTTGGTTGAAAAGACATAATGACTTTAATTCATCATAAAGTGTAAATGACTACTAGCAAATCCTTTTCTGAGGGAGGAATTTTCAGGGTGTTTACATTAAGGGGCATACAATCTAATTGGAAAGGCAACTTCATATAAAACCTAAAATATTCTAGGTACCTTTCTTACAAGCAGACAATATTTTTGAAGATTATCTGTAAGTGATTATGAGGTCTCTAACTCAATACACTTGGATTTATACTTTTTAATTCAAATCATCATTACCTTTGGATCACCCCAGGCAGAAGTTTCACCGATGTTGTCCAAGTTAATTATCTTACAAAAAAACCGAGGATGGCTGAACATTTCTGGTGAATAGGGAATTTTCCAGTTTCTAATGGAAAACCAGCTACAGGGAGTTGGCTGCTCCATTCCGCAAATGAGAAGAAACACTCCAATTTCTGAGCTCACCCCAGGATACATGACACGACCATGAATCAAAGATCAGAGTTTTGCTTCATTCAGTCACCAGATGCCACTCAATTCTCAGTGTCATATAGCTATTACACCTGGATCTCTGCCCATCCTGACTCCAGCCAAGAGATAATTGCTTATACTCAAGTCTAGGCATGCAGTACACGTTGGCCTCCTGGTGGGAACCATAGAGAGAGAGTGTGTTAAGAATTCCAAACTGTGATTCCAGTGTAGCTTCTCTTTTTCTTTCTCTTCTTTACTCTTTTCTTCTCTTCTCTTTTCTTTTTCTTCTTCTATTTTCTTTTCATTTCCTTTTTTCTTCTTCTTTTTCTTTTTTATGCTTCTTGACACCAATAATCCCTTGCTCCCTGCAACTTTTGGAATATAAAAATCCATCACATAATTTATTAGAAGCCTTCTGTAGAGACACCTATAGACTATGGCAAAGACAAAAAACAATGCAGGCAACAGACAGGTACACTTTCTGGGCTCAGTGTACTGCTTGCTCTGTTTATATCTAATGTATTTATTGCTATTGCCCATTTCAAATATATATTCTTTATTGCACATCTGCAATTAAATTGTCTGGTGAAACTCACCCCAATTAAGAATTTGTCTTACGTTGGAAAATGGCTTATGCCAAGGACTTGTAGGAAAAGGGATGAGAGAGAATGTCTCTAAAAACTAAATGCCTCCATTAGTAGAAGTTGCAGCCACCTCACTAATCTTTTAGTAATCTGACCTAACAAAATGAATACTAGATAATCTAATGAAATATAATTACTAAACTTCTGTGGTTGTTAAGTATAAATATAATTAATCAAAACAAAAGACTTCCAAACTCCTTATACAGGGTAGGGTAGAAGTAGGTTTACAACTGTGAATATGTGAAACAGTTTATTCTTGTGTTATTATTTATTAATTATTGTATTATTTTCCAAATGAACAATTGTACACCTACTTTTGTCACATCCTGTATTTTACAATTATTTATAATGGTAATAAAATAAAGATGAAAGCCTTGGATGATTGAACTTTTATTAACTGTAAGATTTTATAGTGTTTGCAGTTATTGCATTTTGCTTTGTTTTATTTTTTCACAAGGACAGGTTGAAACCTCTAATTTAATGTGTTAAATGCCAGATTTTACAAAATTATCTTTTGAACTGATCATGATTTGGCTCACATCAAATTTTATATATTCCTCAGAAATGAATTCCACTTAAAAGTTTGAATAACACAATTATTTCTGCAGGTTCTTGAAAAAATTTAAATTAATAATCTTTAGAAAAATGAGAATTGGAAAAATGAAAAAAAATAGTAAAATTCATTAATAGACTATAAGATAGTTTTGTCAGTACCTCAAGAAGGGAGAAAGATTGGACCATGGACTCAGAGTTTATAATAGAGGAGAAAGTCAGAAACAGTCATTAAAAGTACAGGAGTAAACACAGTTAGAACCCATGGCCTGTGACAGTTATGAACCCCAATCAAAAGAACAGTGGAGGTGATCGGGATATAGGCCTTCTTTGCTTGCTTCCTTCCTTCCTGCCTTCCTTCCTTCCTTCTTCCTTCCTTCTTCCTCTTTCCTTCCTTCCTTCCTTCCTTTTTCTTTTTTCTATCTCTTTTCCTCCTTTTCTAATTTGTTCCTTCTCACTTTCAGGTCCCACCTGATATGTCACTTACTTAGAGATGCTTTCCCTGCTCTGCCCACCTTATCTAAAGTAGGTATCCCTATCTCACCTCCAAGTATTGTCTGC
>PVJD01017019.1:0-18934 GCA_004026545.1 Mormoops blainvillei
AATAATAATCACTTTCTTCTATTGTATTTATTTGATTTATGTTCTTTAGACTATCTACTCTTTTGGGTTGTAAGTTTCATGAAAGTAGGAACTGTATTTCATTTACAGTGGTATTTCCAGCACCCAGCACAATGACTGACTCCTGGCAAGCACTCAGTGAAATTTGCTACCTGAACAAAGAAATGAATGTCACTCTCTGAGTCTTAGGTTCATCATAGATATAAATACACTGTAACAGTACCTAGCCTACTTATTCTCTTATCTACAAATATGAGAGATATGTGACTCTTCCCTTCTGTGGTTAACACGCCCTAGTTTCCAATAGACGTGCTTTTTTCCCTTTGTTTTTCTTTCTTTTATATTGTTTCTCTGCCTGTTTGAGCTCTACGTTCAGTTTAGTATGTAGAATTCGCTAAACTAAAATTTGTAGCAATGAGAATAGTAGACTGGAAGCCAGGAGATCTGAGTTCTAGACATGGATATGCTTCTGCTTACAGTACGATCCTGGGCAAATTGGAGGACTATTTTTGCACCTCGGCTTCTCCTATATTTATGATGAGGGGATGGGAACGGATGGGCCAAAGAGATCATTTTTACCTGGGATATTATCTAGCTTAGATTGTTTGTTTGCCTTCCAGCAATTAACCTTATGGGCAGCCTCATAAGGCGACTGCTTTTAAAATGATCGTGGGTTCATGTTTGGGTCTATTGGTTAAAAATGGAAGTCCCATTAATTAATTTATCTTCATGCTCTAAAATTTGTGAGCTCTGAGCAAAAACCAAGCCTCAAAATATCTTTCCAATGAACAAAATATTCTGTACCCTTGATGCATACTGGGTACTTTCTAGAATACACTGAGAGCCAAGAGCTCTGACTAAACAGAGGGGAACAGTGTTCCATCCTCATGTTGCTCTCTGTGTGCTGTGTTTTGTAGGTCCGCCAGAATTTTCCCAGCATGACTCCTCCCAGTTTCCCATTTCATCCCAGATTATACACACCTCAACCCTGGCAGGAAGATCCTCACTTAGAACCAGTTTTGGAAATAGCAGAAATGTTTGACATCAATTCAGTTTTTGGCATTCATCACTCTGCACTCAGTGGCAAATGAGAGGGAATATGACTGATAATATATCTTATTCGCACAGAGGCTTAGAATTCCTCTGCCACACTTGAGTCAACTATGTTAGAATTTTTCTAACTGTAACATTCCCATTTTCCTCATAGATAAATGGAGGCCCGGAGAGGACATGATTGACTTTATGTCTCCACAGCTAGTAACTGATGAGGCTTTCTATAATGCCTGAAATAACATTACTAATACATTTTTTGGAGTTTGGCTGCTTTTTTTCTTTTTTTCTTTTTTTTACTGTTTTTAATAATAGCCTGTTATTAAATTTGCATTTCTCTAGGATAAAAATCTCTAGGATAAACTGGAAGCAATTAACACTTCATTCAGGTTGGGTGAGAATCCGTTGCTAGTGAGGTCAGAATGGCACCCAGCAAAACGCCTGGGGCGCAAGGAGGACTGGCGTGAAGACTGGAGCGGAGAACTCAGCCTGCATTTAGCTGGATGGGATTCATTGGTGACTCTGATAACAGCAACTTCTGTGCAGTGTGGGAGGAAAACCTGCCCAAAGTGGGTTAAAAAGAGAATAGGCTATAAGGGAGTACAAGAAAACTAATATTTCATGGAATTTTTCTAGGTGAGCAGAGAAATGAAATAGCCGGAGAGAGGCATGAGACCAATGGAGAAATCTTTAAAAAACACAGATGGAAGTGTAGCAAGTTTGTTGGCTGCTGGGAATGATCCACTATTTGGGGGCAAACCGAGGAGGAGGACAAAGAAGTGTTGGTCATCACAGTAAAGTCTTGGCTCGCTGAGGGGGGATGTTATCTAGTGCACAGATAGAGGGCTTGGCTTTATACAGATATAAAAACAGTTTTGGGGTGGAGAAGCAGGTAGCTTGAGAGATTTGGTGGTGGAAAAAGGTGATCATTCCTTTTTGGATTGCTTTGATTTTTCTTCCTGAAATTAAAACCGAATGAAAAACTGAGAAGGTACGAGTATTGAAAATTTCAGAGAAGATGACAACATCCATCTCAGAGAACGGGAGGGTGAATTAGGGGAGGACAGTGAAATTGCTCTGTCACGCTGAAGGCCCACTCGAGTTTGGTGGTCATCAGTTTAAAGAGAGACAAGTCAGCCTTGCAGTGAGTTTTTCCCTAGCCCCCTTCGGCTACTTGAGCGTAGTTGCGGAACAGGTGGAAGACTGAGTTAAACCGGATTTGGGGCTTCGCCGAATGGGGCTCTGGGGGGAGCAAGGAACCAGCCATATGGGGGTACCTAAAAGGCGCAGCTAGAGAGACCGGAGACTCTAAAAATGACAAGGAAGGAGCTGAAGACACAAGACAGGTAATGAGCAGTAAAAAGTGGCGGGGCCAGCGGGCTAGAGCTCCTGAGGGGGCTCACAGGATTTGTAGAGGAGACTAAGGGGGATTATTAAATTAGAACAGTTTAAAAACTAAGAGCATATGTTTGAAAATGATTTTACAAGCAACGCAGCTCTTAGGAACAGCGAGGTGCAGTGTGTGGTCGTGGCAGTGCGTAGCTGAGGGAGAAAACTGGAGCGGAGGCAGTAAAGGTGGCGAAGAGCACGGGTTGGACGGTGACCAGGACATTGGTGTGTAAGTGGTCCAGAATGCTACCACAGCAGCGGACTGTAGGAGATGGAGAGTAGTGATGCGTGGTGGGGAGATGGTGGGGTGGAAGCCTGTCGAGAGTATATGTTTGCGATAGAGTCATTTCTATTAAGTCAGCCTTCAGTCCCCGCTCGCATCGCCTGACCTGGGCCTTAAGAACCGAAAGCACCGAGCTGCCTGTATGACAACCAGTCCTACGGGTGACACTGGCACTGAGAAATAATAGGAGGCCAACACAGGTGACTGTGCTGTTTACTCGGATTTTATTAATGCAGGGTCACTCAGCTTTTATTAACGCAGGTTTAATCCAAATCCAGAGTAACCTAATAACATTACTAATCACTCAGAAACAGATCAGTAATAACTTCCCACAAGAGAATTGGGGGATAACACACCCGAGTCCCAGAGCCTCAGTCTGCAGGTCCGGGAGGCAGCACGGTGCGCAATGGAGCCACCAGTGTCTTGCAAGAAAGAAGCGCCGGAGCCAGGTGGGCAGCAGGACAGGCGAAGTCCTCAGTCCAGCAGGGCAGAGCCTCCAGTGGCCGGTGCCAACGGAGATCAGCGTGGCGTGGAGCAGCGCTGTAGGGTGTGGAGCTCAGCTGTCTCGGCAGCGGTCCTGTCTCAGTTATACTTTGAAAGTGGTGGACTCCACCCTTCTGGGCCTCTTGATAAGTGTCTTGGCATTCCTGATGCCAAGTGGGGAATTTCCCCAGGAGTCTATCTATGGGTGGTCCTGCTCTGCAGACACAGCTCTTCTGGTCCTGTGTGCAGATATCTTAGGTATGTCTCCTTACCAGATATGTCTTGCGTGACTTAGATAGTTTCCCTCTTGAGCCAAAGTGTCATGGCTGACTGGCAGCCATCTTGGTTGATGTGAGTGACCCCATTTTGTTTTATATACTTTACGCTATTTTGATTGGACCAGCGTCACTTTATTGGTCCTACTCTCTACAAAAGGGTGAAGAATAAGACAGTGAATTTGAGATTAAGTCTTCAGGAATTAAGGAAACTAATGGGAGTAATAGGTGACTGCAACAAGGCAGGATAATGAAGGGTAGAACTTGGTGGCATGTGCTTCAGAAATGGCAGGATTTTTGAAGGAAGAAGAAGGAAATCGACTCAAACTGATTGGGAGGAGCATGGAGCGCACCTAGCCTCACCTCCAGGCTCCATGCAAGTTGGGTGTGGAAGGAAGAACAACCTTCATTTGAGAGACCGGCAAGGGAAGCAGTTTCCACAGGAAGGAGCCAGGTTTCACAATGAGCACACAACTCATTATGTGACAGAGAAGCTAAAAAAGCATTTGAGGTACAGGGAATTTTTCTGGTAGAGACCATAAGTTCTAGAGGACGCAGTGGAAGAACTGGAATGGCTAGTGGTTAATGACTGTAAAACCCTAATAAAGGATGCCCAAAGCTTATCTAGAGTAGAACTTGTCAAACTTGAAGGCACCTACAGATCTCCTTGGGATCTTGTGAAATTTCAGTTTTAATAGTTCTTGTGGAAAGGAGGCAGGAAGGGGGACTGAGATTCTGTTATTTCTAACATGCTCCAAGGTCATGGTGATACTGCGGACTTGAGGACCACACGTTGAAGGGCGAGGCTCTGTAGCTTGGACTAGTGTGAGCAGAGTCAGGGCTGGGACCTGGGCAGGGGATGCCAAAGACCCATTCAGTCAAGGATACCTGAAACTATGCACCCTCCTTCATTCCCGGAGTATTTAATGGTCACCACCATTTTTGGAAGATCAGTTTTTACACCTTCGATCCTCTGCTTTCCTTCTCTGAATCTGAAGCACCCGTGTTTAATATATATTTGCTCCACTAAGTGTATTATCTCTGTTTCACACGTGTGTGTGTTATTCCAACAGGATTACTTGTTCCTTGGAGCCAGACGCTGTAGGATATAGTGAAATATTATCAGATCCCGAGTCGTAACACCTCATTTTAATTTCCATTTCTACCATTAACTAGCTATGAAAAGCAGTGGAAAAAATCATTTACCTTTCTGATCATTTTTATATGTGCAGTGGGGATAATCATGTCTTGCTGCCTTTTATGAAATTCAAATGAGTTACTTGATATAAAAATTTCCTATAAGCTACAAAATGATATAATATGATAATACTTATTACAGGGCAAGTATTTTTCTGGTACATGCTAGCATGGCATTCTGGCAGGTGCCTGATTTGATCAGTGCCCATGCTGTAACAGTAAAATATTTTTAAGATAAGCCCTGAATATTGTGTTTCATAATTGTTATCATTTTTTTTACATATTTTTTATAATCAGTGCTAGCAGAAAATGGGCATGAAATAGTTACTGAATTACAGAGTTGGCATAACGAGGTGGGTAGAATATATGACCATCTACCCCAGGACACATGGAGTGAAAGTAGAAGTAATTTCAAAAGTCTGTAGAATGAGTTCTTTCTAAGGATGATTATGTCAATTTTACTAGGAAGCATTAAGGTGTCAGTTCTTGTTCCCTTAACAGGTTTTAAAGTGAACTCACCGCAGATCCTTACATTGTCTTCCTCTTCAGATTATACGTTTCATATTGCTGTTGATTGATGGTTGATTCAGGCAGGCGCACTCAGCCAAGGGAAGACTGCTAGGTACAACCAAGCTATGATTAGCCTTACTCATTTATTTTGCTCTGGAACAAAATTCTCTGTTCAAAAGTGTGTTCTGGGGACTCAGGTTAAAATTTCTTCGAAGACGCCTCAGGTCGATTGCTATAGGGGAAAATAGTCTTACAAACACAGTCTGCTCTCTGACAGTAAACGTATTTCTATAAATTTTGGGGGGTTGGGGGGCTCGCTTTGGTGACGATTGACTTCCCCAGGTATCTGGAGATAAGATAAAAAGCACGGATTTTAGAGTTCGAGTTCTGGGTTTACCTTTATGAGTAGTCAGATCTTAGCCAAGTTACCTAATTTCTCTAAACCTTGGGTTTCTCTTCTGTAGGACCAGGCCTGTTATAGTACCTTCCTCGCAGGACAGTTGTATCGGGACAATATACATGAAATGTCTGTTCTAATCTTCTGCTCATTTTAATTTGACGGTTTGACTTTTAACTGTTGAATTTAGAGTTCTTTATAAATTCTCAATTCATGTCGATTATCCAGGTTCTTATTGATAGTATTGATAGTAATAACCACAACTAACACTTATTTCAGGCCAACACCGATACACACACCAGCATTGATGCATCTCAACGTACTTTTGCCAAGTGAAAGAAGCCAGACCGAAAAAAACAAAACAAAACAAACCCACTTCCTATATATTCCATTTATGTACAATTCTAGAAATTGCAAACTATTAAGGACTGAAAGCAAATCAATGGCTTCCTGGGAAGGAAACGGGGAAAGGTAGAGAAGAAGACTTAGAAAGGCCCTTGAGGACATTTTCAGGGGAGTGGAAATGCTCATTCTCTTGACCGTGGTTTTGCAGATGTACACATTCATCAAGCTCACCAAGCTGTACCTGCAGAGTTTATTATATGTTAATCACACCACAGAAATGCTGCTATCGAAAAAGGAACTTGCAGTGGCGCCCACCCCCATTGCCTTCTCTGTGCTTTTGAGACTGGGACGCGGTCCAGAGTTTCACCCCAGCTTATCGATGGGCCTCATGTATGAGCGACCCTTCGGATCCACGGAGTCTGGATTTGGTTTTTGTTTTTTACCCCTTCCCGTACATGGTCAGATGGTTCCTGTCTTCCTGCCTCCCTGCTCCTGCCTCCCTATATAGAAGGTCTACTCCTTTCTTGTCCTGTTAACTATACGCCTTTCTAGGGACCACCCAAAACATTTTTTTTGTTCATTAAGCATGCACTTATTGGGTACCTGGTATGTCACAGACCTTAGGCTAGGAGTTAGTCATCCTTCAGTGACCAAGACAGCCCCATTCCTGCTCTCAGGGGGCTCACAATCTGCTCCAGGCACAGACAAGTCCATTGCTGTGCAGTTGTGCATACATGTATTATTTTTGGCCACTCAGCCTTCGAACACCCTTTTTGTTATGGGGGAATTCTCCTTTGGGGGTTGTTGGTGGAAGCAGGACCCATTTTTTTCCTACAGGTGTTAGGGTGGCTCCCTGAATACGGCCGTTTGGTTTAAGGTTGCCCGTTCCCTGCTGCTGCCCACTGCTGGGGAATTTTGAGAGGGTGAAGCAGAGACACAGCACAGTGTGGGTGGTGGCAGAACCAGAAGTCAGCGGCACAGAGCGAGCGCCCAGTGGTGCCTGTGCCAGTGTCCTTGTCCTAAAGAGACCATGTCTGTGGGGAATGTTTTGGTTCTCTACCACTTTCAGATCCTTGTTCTTCAGACTTTTTCCAGATAGCTACTGTCTTAGTCCATTCTGGCTGCTATAACAAAGTACCGTAGATTGGGTGGCTTATAAACCAGAAATTTATTGCTCTTAGTTCCGGAAGCTGAAGACCCAAAACCACAGTACCGGCACGGCTGAGCGCTAGTGAAGGGCCTTTTCAGTGATGCAGCCTGCTGGCTTCTCACGGTCCCCGCTCGGTGGGAGGCGCTGCGGGGGTCTGTGGGGACTCCCTGAGGAGAGCACTTGCCCCGTTCACGAGAGTTCCACCTTCAGGACTTAAGCGCCTGCCTCCATCACTTGCTGGTCTCCTCTGTCCCTCTTAGTTTTAGCTTCG
The DNA here is from genome assembly GCA_004026545.1 of Mormoops blainvillei. Taxonomy (NCBI): domain Eukaryota; kingdom Metazoa; phylum Chordata; class Mammalia; order Chiroptera; family Mormoopidae; genus Mormoops; species Mormoops blainvillei. Next base: position 7,369 of record PVJD01017019.1, read on the forward strand.
TGGGCATTATGAAGTGCCTAGACCATTTAATTGCTGTAAGGTGCCATGAGATAGTCCAAATAAAATGTTTGGCATGATGGTTGGCACACAGAGGTGCTCAAAACATGTTAGCTGGTCCTGGCTTACCAGGGTGGGTCGACACATATATAAAAGCCCGCTCCAGCCAAATGTGGCCAACTAATGCTCACTGGAAAGCATCAGTGATCTAGAGTCTTGGAGGGTGACTACATCGCCTAAGGAAATGTATTTGCACAGGTTACATCATCATGTCAAAAGAGACAGAAGGTCAGAGGACCAAGCTTTTATTTTTTTGTGAGACAAAAATACACAAGAGTGTGGAACCCCAGAAGAAGAGGCACGTCAGCAATTTTTTAGGGGGTCTGCATCAGTGGGTGCACAGGTAGGCAAAGCAAGCTGAGGGAGAGGCTCCTTTTCGGAACAATTAGCCAGGCTCATTTGGGTCCTGGTCGCGTAGGCAGGAAAGCTGGGCCAAAAGCAACACCAGCCTAAATGCTAACATGACGACTGAACCCTGAGATCCCCATCACCACCACCACGTACAGCCCTCTAGGGGCAGAAGTGAGCGGTGTGAGGCCAAGTGGCTGCCGTGGCTGCCAGGGACGTGAGACTTGCGATGCCCAGCAGACTGAAACTCACAGAAAGGACAACCTGGCTTACTCATCTTCTTTCCTCCCTCATTGTTTGCTCATTCTTACCTTACAACTTGGGATCTGATGGAAATTCAGATAGAGAAAAAAGTCACTGAAACTGTATTATTCATCCGCTGGAGACATATTAACAGGGTCGGTCATTTAAAGAAAATAAAATATGGAAAGGGCTCATTCTCAGAGACATTACCCATGGTGCAATGGTGACGCTTTTAATGCCATCACATAAAACATTCGATGCTTAAGAAATTTAAGAATAATGGAAAATTGCCCTTCCTCTTAATGAGCACAGGGCCGAAAAAGACCCTCTGTCATTACGCTAATTATCTTCTCGGCATGTGGACTGGTTGGCAGTATTCTCCCTGTGTGCCTAATGGCACATCGGGTGTCTGTGGGCAGAGCTCTTTCAGTGTCAAAGTGGGAACAGGGACAATGAAGTGAAAGAAGTGGAGTGTTTTATGCAGCAGGTCTGATTGTAATTATAGACTTATTGTTTGCTGGATCCCAGCTAGGGCCCCCGTGGCAGAATCTCCCTTCAAGCTTCTGCCAGAGGTCAGAGAGCAGCAGCAAACAGATGAGGTTGGGAAAGCAACTAGCTGCAAGCTGAAGGAGATTGCTATCAGAGGCGATCATTAATGCTGAGGTTGGAACCGGATACGGAAGTTCAACACGAATGGAGTTGCTCAAAACAGGCCACGGGAACCCCTGGGGCAGCCTCTCTTCCTGCCTTTGGTTCTCCCTCCTTCCCTTCTTACATCCATCCTTTCCGTCATTCCCTCTTTCGCATCACTAGAGCTCTAGGCACCTGGGAGGCTGCAGGGCAAGCAAGACCCAGTCCCTGCCAAGAGGAAGTTAGAACAGCACACTCCTCAGGACCCAGATGACCTTGAGCAAGTCTCTTTACCTCTTGGTCCGTCCTCTAGCCTTATCTCATTTAAACAACAACAACAACAAAACAAGCACTAGAGATGGTTTATAAGGTTTTCATAGTTCTGAAAGTTTACTAGCTTTTAAATTAGTACCACTTCTTATGGGCTAGGCATTCGGCTAAGAATATTATTGGGTTATCATGGAAAGGAAACAGGCACGTGTCTGTTTTTGCCTCCCACTTTACAGATGAGGAAACCAAGACTTCCTGAGGCTAAATAAGCCATAGAAAATAGCTCAGACAGCCAGGGGGTATAAGCATTAGAATTTGAACCCAGGAGGTTTGACTGCACACATGGCCACTGTACTATATTCCTTTCTTTTAAACCAGTGGATTTATTTTACAGGTGGCTTGGCTGGAGCTAATAGAAATTGCGTAGGTGCACGGGCTCTGGTGTTAGAATTGCCTGTGTTCCAATTATAGCTCCATCACTTTTTAACCGAGCTCTTAGGGCAAATTACTTAATGCCTCTGTGCTTGATTCCAGACTATTAATGGATTAATAACAACTTTTGGACTAGGCATCATTGCCATCCTAAGCTTTGCTTTGCAGATCAATAGCCATCGATTCTTTGACCCCCCCTAGAATATTGCCATCGTCCTTATTTCCGTAGTGCCCGAAATGTCGTCATGATAAGGTAGGTTTCTTTCTTTTTTTTAAAGAGATTTTATTTATGTAGAGACAGAGGAAAGGAAGGAGAAAGAGAGGGAGAGAAACCTCGATGTGGGAGAGCTGTATCGATTGGTTGCCTCTCGCATGTCCCCACTTGGGGGCCTGGCCCACCACCCAGGCATGTGCCCTGACTGGGAATGGAACTGGTGACCCTTTGGTTCGCAGGCCGGCACTCAGTCTACTGAGCCACACCAGACAGGCAGTAGGTTTCTCCAAGCACGGCATTATCATTTCAGTAAGGTCCTCTTATTAATAATAAAAATATTGACTAGAACTTTATATCATGCCAGGCAAGATATAAAATACTTTATGTCCACCATCTCATGTATTCTTCATGCCAACCACAGAGGGTATATACACACAGCATAGTGCAGTAATTGTTCCTGTGTTACATGTGGGAAACCGAGGTTCAGAGAATGGCCAGGATTGCACAACTTGTAACTGCTGGGACTGTGAGTCCATCCAGATCTCTCTGATTCCAGAATTATGCTCTTAACCATTCTGCTATTTGGTCACCAAGAATTAGAGTCATTATTACGTAAATGCGGAGTCACGTGTTTCTCCTACCATTTCCCTACGAGAGGAGGAGTCAGGACAGTGTGGAGAGTGCAGCCAGCGGAGGTGTCGGAGATGTGACCCATTAAAAAAAGCGAGAAAAGCCGGGATAACCAACTTCCCTGGGCTGCGCAGGGCCGGTTATGGAGATTAATTTGCTTTCCCTTGCTTGGTTTGCACCCATGCTGGGCCTGCTGCCGAGAGACAAGGCAGCCCTGGTGCTAATTAGAGTCGCAGAGGCTCAGGGATGGAAAGAACTGCAGAGGGCAGCCAGTCAGCCCTCCTCGGATGAAGGCGCCCTCTCTGTCACATGAGCGGCTGTTTCGTACCCTCTGTTTCTGTTGTAAGGCCAGTCACTACATCCATCCTTCAGGTCAGCTCTGCCTTCCAAACCCCTTGGCTCAAGCTTGACTCATCCTTGTTTTGTGCCTTTCTGTTGATCAACAAAGAGCCAATGCGCTTGCTTTTCCATGCTGTGAATGTGTACCTTTTTGGAAGCAACAATTGTAAATCACATACTTTACTTTCCAATCTTGCTGCCATCCGTTAACACCTACTCCTTCTTCAGGTTTTAGGTTACACATTACTTTTCTGAAGAGACCTTCTCTCATGCCCGAGACAATATCAGGTCTCCTGTTTCACACATCCAGAGCCCCCCCAAATTCTCTTTTACAAAGCACCGTATACCAACAATCACATAACACATTGAATGTTCTCATTTCCCACCGGGTAAAGCTCTTGGGCAAGAACTCGTCTGTCTCTTTTGAAACCATATCCCAGGCACTGTGCTTACTCATTGCATTCAGAGCTTCTGTGGGTGATCTTCTGGGTATCAATAATAGTACTTGTGAACAAGAGAGATTCAGTTCCTCACCGTATGGAGTTGAGAGTCTAGTAGAGTGTCCATCCTTTTTTTTCCTCAGCTGTTATGTCATAGCAATTGACAATAAAGGCATTTTGCTGTGTGATCCCTCTACAAAATATTTTTTCTAAGTATAAGTTGGTACAGAGTGGTAGTTCAGAGGTGTTTTCACTGCTTTGGTTTAATTTATAAACCATACTTGTCCTCATTCTGCAGATTTAAGAAACCAAGGCTGGCCAGTCAAGTGGCACTTGCGTGGTTGGATTACATCAACGGCATCATTCATTCCTTTATTTTTTCAGCCCCTGGTTCCCTTTGCAGTTCACATTCCACTTAGCATCTGGGATAATGAAAACATCGGCATGGTGCAGGTGTGGGTTTTGGGGTCAGAGTGACTTGGGTTCTGTAGCACTTACTAACTGTGTGACCTTGGTCTAGTCAGTTAAACTCTCTACTCTTCAGTTTTCTGAGAAATATTAATTCCTACTTCATAGTTTTTTTCAAAGGGGATTAAATGAGCAGTAGTAACATTAGCACGTAACAATTATGTAACACTTACTATGAGCCAGACTGTCCTAAGGACTTTGCGTGTGTTAACTGGTTTAATATGGCTGACATGGCGGTAGATGCTAGTGTTGTCCCTCTTTTACAGACGAGATAAGGGAGGCACATGGGGGTTAACGCACATGTCCGTGTCACCTAACTAGCAAGAACAGGCCCAAGAGGAACCCCGGTGTCTGGCTCTGCAGCCTGCCCTCTCGCCAGTTTGCCTCTGGCTGCCCCTGGGTGACACCGGCAGCCCTCACACGGCACTCAGTGCGAGGCGTCTCTGTCTGGCTCGTACGGGCTTGTGACAGCCTAAATTGGTTTGCTCACTTTTCCTAGGAGGCCTCATCGGGTAGGAGAAGCACTGTGAACATGCAGCAGTGCTTATCCGTTCTCTTGCTCCAATAAGCTCTAAGCCCAGGCTTATATCATCTCTAAGTGACCAGATTGACAAAATAAAGGGAATAAATAGGTAAAGGAGAAAGTAAAGCATGGACTCTAATGGGGGGAAATGAGTTTCTGACAAGAAAACTGTCTACAAGCTAATAGAGGTGGTTCCTGCACCTTCCATACAAGCCCTTTGGCTCTAAAAGTAGCAGAATTGTCCATTGGTGTCAGTGACTAAACTAGTCAGTGCCCTCATGGTGCCAATCATACCAGGGGCCCTGAGAATTTTAGTTCTCAAAAGAGAGCAGACCTGCCTTGCGTTTACAGGCTTTTACTCTGATCTCAGGCGTTTCTTCAGAGTAAGGGGGAGTGTCTTCTGTGCTTTCCGACTCGGCCTGCTGCTTCTCTGCCTTGCGGGGCGGGGAGGGGGTCTCCCTTCCCTGCTTCCGTCCCTGTGACTTTGCCTCTCTGCCTGTCCAGTCCTCGTTCTTTCCCCTGATGGCTTTACTTTCCCTTAAGGGCCACCCCAGGTGCCAAGTCACATTTTCACTCACTCACTCACCCACTCACTCAGCAAATATTTACCTACACTGTGTTAGGCACTAGGGTAAATACAAGAGAAGACAGAACAAAAATGGACCCTGCCTTTTAGGTTACAGTAATGAATTTTGACTGTAAGTTCTAGGGAAAGAGTTTAAAGGGCTTTATGTAAGGATTGTGATCAGGCTGCAATATGCAGACGGATTGGAAGGGCCAAGAGCAGATGTTATTAAAGTAACAGGCAGTAGATGATAGAAACACCCAGACCCCCAGCTCATACCTTTTTTTCCTCCTGAGCCCTCTGTCATTTAAAAATGTCTTCCTGTGATCCATTCAGTGCCACCTTGCCTGGTTAACTGGTGGGCTCCTCACTGAGGTCCACGTCTGGTGACTGTCCTTCATGCCCAGTGTAGAGCCTCCATATGTTCAGTGCTCACTATAAAGAGTCCGAATCTCAGCATTTCAGAGTCGAAAGTTCCCCTGGAGGAAACAAGTCCAATCGCTTGATTTTACAAAGCTCAGGCAGGTGAAAAATTTGCCTGAGAACCTGCATTAAATGAATGCTAGAGATTAGATTGAACATCAGTGCTCTAATTCCAACCCCAGGTTATGAGCGGCCCAAGGAAGTACTGAATACAGGTTTCTCTCTGCTTGTTTGCAGTTGGATTCCTGTTGTGAGATAGGAGAGGAGCCAGGGTTTGAGAAGAAAACAATAGAAAGAGAAGGGATAGACTTAAAAATGAAACAAATATCCTTACCTGCTCCTCACACAAGATCAATTTATATTCTCGTAGCAATGAGTTGGCTCAGTAGTTCTAGACTGGCCAGGTCACAGCCAGGGGGTCAGGGGCAGACTGTGTGACTCCCTAGGAGAAAGTCTGGGGAGGGACCATGGAGCATCTTGGTGACAAGGAAAAACCTCCTTTTGTCCTTATTTCTTACATTTTTTTCTTTTTCTCCTTTCCGGCTTACCCATAAATAGTTCTTCCTTCTAATACAACAGTATTTTCTTTCATACCCATGTTTTAATTCATGCACAATGAACACAGCTGTTTTTATGTGCATGCCTTTGGATTTGGGATCAAACATTTGCTTTGGCAATCTGGCTCTCCTATGACATGTCAAATCTTGAGAAAATAGCTCAGTCTCTCTGAGAATTAGCTTATCTCTAAAATCTCTAAAATTATCTAAAAAGCGATAATGAGCTGACACAGCTATTGTCAGGCGGATATGTCAGAGTTTTTCCACGCTTCCTCTGTAGACCACTTGTATCAGACTCTCCTGCAGGTGTCCGATAGAAATGCAGATGCCTGGGCCATGCTCTAGATGTTTTGATTTAGAATCTGTGGCAGCTCAGAGTTGGCAGTTTCCAAGTGATTCTCATGTGCATTCAGGTTTAAAAACCACTACATAACTTGGGAAAGTGCTTTATACATTGCAAGGCGATGTATAAATGCAATGCTAAGAAAATTTATTTTTATGCCCAACTGTCCTGGTCTTTGCCTCTGTTTGCTCAAAACTCCCTTTAGAAAACCACCTTCAAAGGGGTCCTTGGCAGCATCACATGAATGAAAGCGAAGAGCCACCTGACAGGAAATTCTGCAGTCTGCTTTAGGCTTGACTCACCAGCATTTTAAGATAATTTTGTAATGTTGTTGAGTGTGTGTAATAACTGGATGGGGATTCAGGCAAGAAGATTGAGACACATTGCTGAACAAAGGAAACATCTCTGCAGCTGAAAAAATAGCAAAATGAAATTAAGTGCAGAGTTTTATCTAGATGCAAGACTTGTGCTGTAAGGTTTAAAACATCTAGTTTGCTCTCACAGAGAAGGTGAATATTAAGTCCATACTTTTATCATCTCTTGCCTGGGTTTCTGTTATCCTTCAGTCACTGTCCAGTGGGGTGTCCTCTCTTGTGTCTCTTTGTATCTTAGAATTGGGGAGGAGAACCCAGGCCAGGTCATTTCCTTGACCCTAGCAGGAAGCTGTTGGCTTGGCTGATGCGGGCTATGCCTCATGGAATGGCATTGAGCAAAGTCGCTGGGCTGAGGTCGCCCTCCCCAGGTCCAGCACCACCTCTCTCTTTAGGGAAGCACTGACCTCAAGATTTGTCCAGGTTTGTGCTGCGCGAAAACCTGGGGTATCCCCGGGCAGCCCATCTGAAAGCTCAAGGGATAGCACAGCTCACACACAGAGCTGTCCTGATAGACGCTTTGACTGGAAGATCTACTTTTGCATTTTGTACTTTTAAAAAATATTTTCACTAAAGAAATTAGAGGGTTGTTTTTTTTTTTTTGAATGAGCACAATGGAGCAGAGAAAGCTATGAAATAGCTGGGATTTATGGTCTAGCTCAGAGGTGATTTTTTTTTCCAACTCATCTAGGCTGAAATTACTGCAGTCTTCCCCCTAGAGCTTCTTAGAAATTTATTTTCAATTTAGACTGAGTACCTGTAAAAATAGGATGCAGAATGATACCGCAGTTTCTGACGAGGAGTCTGGAAACTCAGGCTGTGCCACGCTTATAAACAATTTCAAAACTATTCACCATAAAGCCTCACTTAGGTTGAGATTCCAGTTTTCTAGTCACTTTACCCAAGGGCTGTATTATTAACGCTTTGTTCAGTGTGTCCCACATCAGGTGTCTCAGTAGACCTTTGTGCTGCTTTTTGAGACACTATCAGGAGGCCCAAAGATGCAGCATAGAAAAGGAATAGTTACGAGGAGACCTGAATTTTAGTTCTGATTCTGCATTTCTGTAGATTTCATCATAATGAAACCATAACCTTTTGGTCCTCAACTTTCTCATCAATATAGTGGGAAGAGGTTGAATTACATCAGTGTTCCAGAACTTCATGTTTTCTAGAACACAACTAAAATACCTAAAATGAATTGCATGCCTGAATCAACAATTTGCGTATCCCCTAACCTAATTCCAGGGTTCAGTATTTATAAGGAAAACTTTAATATCCCAAATCATGGAACACATGTATTTAAAGGCTTGTTGCCTTGGCTGGATGGCTCAGTGGTTGGGGCATCATCCTGTACAGCAAAAAGGTTGTGGGTTCGATTCCCAGGTGGGGCACATAGCAAGGCTGAGGGTTCGATTCCTGGTCTGGGCACCTATGGGAGGCAACCAGTCAGTGTTTCTCTCTCACACCATTCTCTCTCTCCCCCTCCCTCCCTTCCTCCCTTCTGCTTTCTCTAAAGTCAATAAACATATCCTCAGGGAGGATTAGAGAAAACAAAAAAACAAAGGCTTGTTATTTGGTCTCTAATCAAATGACTAAGTAAGAATGCAGAGACCTAGGCTTGCAGAGAATCAGTGTATAACCTTGGATGTGCCATTTTCACTCACTTCCCATCTCAATTTTCTCATCTGTCATTCACTCCATCAACATTCTGTGAGTGTCCTGAAAGTTGAATGAAGTTTACACTTATCTAAGCTCTCTTAGTCACATGATTTTGAGACGTATTCAGAAGCAGACTGCAAATACATAGAGCTTCTAAATAATTTTAACTTTTTAAAATATTTAATAAAACATTATCGTGATGCTAAGTTGAGTTTGAATCCCTGTAAAAAGAGGAAAGTGACAGGATTGACTTAGCTTTCTTCTCGTCCTGAGCAGAGTCACGTCTGGAGTGACAGGTTGGCTTCATCTGCTGGGCCAGTTCAGTTGATCGTAGTGGCCATTGAATGGGAAGAGGACTAATGGTAAGATCTGGGATCCGTGAGCCGCATCTGGCAGGCAGCTGGGAGAGCAGAGTAGCAGCATGTGCCCCACATGTAGGCTGACGGGAACCTGACACCCCCACCCTGTCGAGAGGATACATGCACACAGATGGAGGTGGAGCCAGACGTTGTGATATTCTGTCTGCTATTTGTGTTGTTGGAGTGCTTGGAAGGTCCTCAGGCCAAAACAATAAAAAACATGAACCCAATCAAAATTGGTATCAGTAAGAAACATGTATACCATAGTAGGGTTACGTGTGGTTTGAATGTTCTTCCTTTTTTTAATCCTAGAATTTCTTATGTTTGAAATCCTTTTCCTGATCTCCCTTTTTCATGGTCCAGTTTATGTTCTAGTCCTTGCATGAAGCTCTTAGAGGAGCTCCTAGCTACCTTTCCCATGGCAGTAAGATGCCCCGTGGCACCTTGCACAGGCATAGACACATAGTAAGTTATCAATAAACGATAATTGGGTCAACCAATAGAGGAGTCACTAACTATAGTGGAGCACATAAATAGTATATTATATGAAACATATAAATATGTTGTAAGTTGACATAGGCAGTCATCATAGATGGTTAATATTAATTTTATTTGTAATTGAATGTATTATTAAAGAAAATCTAGGGAAAGCGAGCCAGCAGAAGGACCCCATTGCTGTCCGAATGGCTTATTTTTCCTGAATACTAAAGAAGTCCACAGTCTGCGGGAAAAAAAACCCCAAACAACTCTACAGGAGAGCTGAACGAGGACCTTCCTGAGCCTCATCAGGAAATGCTGGTGTCCAGAGTTTGCTCGGTGGCCAACTTTAAAGCTCAGGACAGGAATCTCAGCACAAAAGTGGGGCTGCCCAGGATACTACAATCGTATAATCGGTCCTGTGTTAAAGAAAAACAAACCAACTGGAGTCAGGGCAGTAAAAATATTTCACATAGAATTGGGTCAGGAAGCAGTTTTTGTTCAAAACTCATTTTCTGAGTTTTAAAACAAAGAATTGTTGCATTGACTCAGGCCGGACCCCTGGGGAAATAATGAAATATTTCCACAGGGGCCGAATGCATCATCTCTCCCTTGTGTTGAATGCACTGGCGTGGGCCTCCTAATCTGTCCACTTCTTTCTGGCTTTCTTTGTATTTATGTTCAACTTTGCCCTTTAGAATGTGAGGCTGATAACAAATGCCCTGTAGGTTTGTTGTGAGAATTCAATGAGATTTGTACGTGGATGTGCTTTATAAACTAGGAATATAAAATACTGTACAACAATATCATATTATCACATTTCTCATTTGAGTGTGGATTAAATATCTTCTAGGAAAATCTAGACAAGGTCAGGGAAAAGTATGGTTAAAATGGATAACCTAGTTAGGTGTGACTTAGGGAAACAGAAAAATCTATGTGAAGTTGATGGGTTTTTATAGCAGATCATCTATTAGAATGTGACAGTTCAGAGAAAAAGTATGGAACAGGCCTCATTTCCTTTTGCCCTTGCCAAAGAGCTAGAGGTGTTTTTAACACTAAGTTTGAGTACCTACTACATGCCAGGAAGTGTTTGAGGTACTAGGATACATAGGTACTAGGTACTAGGACAGTAAGACTTTTCTGTACTCTTGTCAGAAAGGATGATGAGAAAGGGGAGATAGGAGACGATAAGCACATTAATTAATAAGATACTTTCAAATATCAGTAAGTGCCATAAAGAAACAAACACAGGGCTGTGATGGGGCACGGATGCAGTAGGGAGTGTGATGGTTATGAAAACCTCCTACTGTGGGCAAAGTCACCGACCGTTGGTCTCAGCTGCTGTGCCCGGAGTCCACTGCCACATTCATGCTGAGATTCACCTCCAGGGACCACTCCCAGCAGTGACTCAGCACGGCGGGGGGAGTAAGGCCAGCCCAGTGCTGTGGGACGCAGGACTCCTCCAGTGGTGACTGTGGCTCAGGGCGGCATCAGTCTTGCCAAGACTTTGTCAGAATGACAGCACAGTGTAAGATGCATCCCACTCAACCCTCCTTCCCTCCCTCTCTCTTTTTAGGGGTCAGATTCACATCACAGTGTGAGGGGTCCCCCTCCGCCTCCCAGGCATGACTCCCAAGACATCTCTTGCACATCTGCCATCTCTCGGTGTGTGCTTCTTGGTGGACCTTAGTTAATTTGGGGGAGGAATGGGTTGGTTTGTCAGGCAAGGCTCGTTGGAAGAAGAGGTAATTGATCTGAGGTCTGGAGGAAGGGCATTTCAGGAAGACAGAAGACAAGTGTAAAGGCCATAAGGCAGGAATAGGCTTGGCTTGTTCAAGAAACAGGGAGAAGGAAGCTGAGCTGGATGTGGTACGGGATGGAGTATTAGGAGTGAAGCTGAGGGAGGGAAGCGGGGACCCAGTCCCGTTGCATCTATGGGCCATGCTGATGAACTCGGGATTCATGTTAAGCCTGACAGGAAGCTTCTGGAGCACTTCAGTCGGCGGGTAAGATGGCCTGGAGTGAAGGTGCTTTCTGCAGAGATGTTCAGGTCTTTTGGACTTAGGAAACCGTGGGAATCTGCACTGAGGTTTCCGCGGGCAGGTCCTACATCTGTCCGCACCTTAGCCACTGTACCTCTTCTTCTTCTTCTTCCATCTTCTTCTGTCCAGTAAGGCAAGAGAAGAAGGAAAGTTTTGACCTCGATGACTGGGAGAGC
>PVJD01017020.1:0-18916 GCA_004026545.1 Mormoops blainvillei
GAAAGGAGGGTATTGTCCTTACCCCAGTAAGATATGGCAATTTTACACAAAGCACTCTTAACATGGCCTATAGAACAAAACTTACATTGGGTCTTTTATTCTGTCTCCCCTCCCACTATCCATGCATGCTGGTTTCTCAATTAGGAGTCCCTATTAATCCTTCCTGACATTTCATGACATCCTCAACACTGTCATATCACATTGGACAGAACTGAAATTTTCCGCTGGAAATAAAAATGGTGTATGGAGGCATTTCCCTACTGCAAGGCAGCTACATTAACACTACTAAGCATTGAAGTGGAAGGCAGGTGGAAGGCAAACAGGAGCCAAGAGGAGTATGAGAGGAGAAAGACCACTTCTTTAGGCCAGCCAACTGGGACAAAAGAACATGAACCAGATCTGATTTTCCAGGTACCCATTCCATCTGAGATGACTGTTTTAGGCATTGCTTTATTTATACCCCTGCCTCATTCCACACTGACTTCCGATCTGATCTGCTGATCTCCGCTCCCCTTACCCTTTCAAATTAAATATTATAAGGACAGATTTCCTTAGGGGCCCGGGCTACACCTGTTTCTTGCACGTGCTCAAATAGGAAAGTGGCCAAGGACTAAATACAACCACTTCATTGTTGGGGAGAAAACTAAGACCCAGAGAAGTTGATGAAGCAGTCAAGGTCACACAGCTAGTAAATTACTAAGTCCTGATTTTGCCTAGATACTAACCTAGATCTGATATTTCCAGTTTGGGGACAACATTTTCTTATGTTTTAAATGACATGAACTCACTTCCCAGTGGAGATCTTTCCTAAATGGAGTGAGAATGTAATTTAGTGGAAAAACACAATTCCCTTTACAAATTCAAATTTGCAAGAAGCTAGGCTCGTAATTGTGAGAGTGTGAAAAAGGAGTACACACTCTATACAGTGGTTATTTCTATATAGCCCACACAGATATACACAACACATGCATATGCACTTTCTCACTCATCAGATGCACAGAAAACTGGGCCCAATATGCATACAAAAATCTCTTTTTAGGATGCAGTAACAATTTGAAGCCTGATTCCACTGTTGTCTGTAGGTCTTCAAAGTGGGTGAGACACAACCTCATTATTGGAGCCTTCTCCTGTTCTACTGTAGGCCCCAGCCTCTCACTTTATTTCTTTCACTTCCTCTACTGTCTCAGTTTGTCACACAATCTGTTGCTCTGGTCTCTGTCACACTTTGTCTCTGTTTCTCTCCTGTTTCTCTTGTACTCCCCTCCTTCCTCTATTTCTATCATTCTTTCTTTGCCATATTTGTATGTCTTCATTCTCTTTTTTCTCTCTCCATCACATGCTTTTTCTCTCTTACTTACACACTCTCTCTTTCTCCCCTTCCCTTCCTCTCTCTTACAGAAAGTCCTTAAAGAATCTCAGGTTTCTAAGCTGACCAGCTAGAACTGCCCTGTTCAGCTCTCAACTGGCTATCTTCCTTAATCTTTCCTAAAATGTCACAATTTTCAACCTAGATTAAAAGTTTATTTGGAAGAAATCTATACTTTGCTTCTGCGCACCCCCATGCAGGACCGAGCATAAGATTGGGAACACACCAGGTGCCCGGGGAATATTCAGTCCCCTACCTTGGCTCACCCCATTGACTGTTCAGCAATCACAAAGCTAGTCTAATCCCCATACCTCCTTTTTGGAGCTGAAATAAGTCATGGCACCTTGAAAGGAGAACAGCCTCCCAGAGTGCAATGAGCACATATCCCTTTAGAGGTCTTCAGTACCCCCAGCAGCAGTACATCCTTTGTCCCACCACCCAGCCTCCTGAAGCCAGAGTAGTCCAGCCATGAGCAAAGTTATTCTGGTCTGATTTTCACAAGTACCTGTCACCTCATTTTCCTCACCATCCTGCGTACAGGTTTCCACTACCGTCAAATCCCAGTCTTAGTCTTGCTGCTTATTATTTGTGTGAACTCATGTTTAATGTTTGTTATGCCCTTTAGACCATGGGCCCCCTGAAGGCAAAATCTGTGCCTGTCTTTTTAACTTTATATCTTCAGTGCCTAGCATAGTGCCAGGCACAGTGGACATACTATACACATCTGTTGAATAAATCAGCAAATAAACCAATTATGCTTTGTAAATCTCTCCTGTAGTATAGGCAAAATACCAAATAATTTCTAAGACTTTTAAAAGAGTTAAAAATGAAAACATATGCAAAGTGACTAACATACAATAGGCGTTCAGTAAATGTGAGATCCCTGCAGTATCGTTGGGAGGAGAAAATAAGATGACACATATAGGATTGACTGGCATAATATCTATCACAGAGGCCCTCAATCAATGTCCATACTCTTCCATATCTTTGCCACAACCTTCAACCAGAGCCACAGGGGCACTGGCTAGAAGTGACCCCCTCCCAACTGCTTCTGGGAATGAGAGTTTGTGCCCTCAGGTAGCCTCTTTATACAACCCTAAGCGGGTGGACACTTAGATTGTAATCTGCAAGGCCCTGTCTTAAGCCCCTACCCAGCCTTTTCTGTCTAATTAGATGAGTAACGATGTTTACTGTCTCTAGCTGGGCAGCTGATTAATGGTTGAGGCTGCAGATAATTAACCTTTCCCAGGTTCCCAAATGTTCTCATTAAAGAACCCTGTCCTGACTCTTTTTCTAGCCCCAAACTGAGGGCTGCAGGACTGACTGGCAGGGTTGGATGTGACTGCAGAAGTTCTGGGAAGAGTTCTCTGCTACAACCTAAAGAATTCTGCCTGTTCTCCCCTCGACATACACACTTGCCCATTCTTCGGAAAACCTCCTCCCAGAGATATGTGCTCTTAGGAAATCTCCACCAAGAACATATCCTCTATATCTCACCGAGGTATAAAGATCAATTTTGGTCCGAAGGGCTGCTAGAAAGACACTCAGAAATCCAGGATAAAGGTGTTAGAGGTTCAGAACACCTGAGGCTTACCCTGATTGGCTCTGTGATTTTGGGCAAACCACCTTACCTTTTTCTGCCCTGTTTACCTATCTTTGGAATGAGACGCTTTGCCCTTGAAGGGCTCATCCAACCCTTGGAATCTTTGTTTCAGAGGCAGAGGCAGTGGCCTATTACTATAAGAGAGGACTCAGCAGATGGAGCTCATGAACGGTGACTGCACTCCAGGCCACCAACCAATCTAGTTTATAATCAGGGGACTCTACTCCCTTGAGGCTCCTCAGAAAGCCTCTATGCAGGATCCTCTGTGCTCCCAGAGGTACACCATATGATGTAAAGACTTTAAGGAAGGGGAGTCCAAAGAGCTGATAGTCAGGAATACTATGGAAGGTAGTGACTGGTTTGGGGAAGCTGAGCATGTAGCAGGACAGGTACGGAAGAGAGCTAGCTATAAACAAACAAACAAATAAGTCAATCAATAAATAAATTATCTAAGCAGTTTTGGCAGAAACATGCTTCCAAGTTTTGCATGTAACTAGTTGTATGACCCTGCATGAGTTGCTTAACCTTTATGGGCCTTAGTTTCTTTAAATGTATACTAGAAATAATAACCAGAGTGGTTTGAAATATTAAATGAGAAACTAGATATAAATCTCCTAGCTCAGAGCCTGCATTTTCTCTTTTCTTGTTTTTAAAATTTTTATTGTTTATGCTATTATAGTCATCCCAATTTTTCCCTTTGCCCTCCACCCCCGAGTCTCCCTTTCCACAGTCAATCCCCACACCATTGTTCATGTCCATGGGCGATGCATTTATGTTCTTTGTCAAATCCCTTCACCTTCTTTCAACCAACCTCACCCTCCTCCCTTCCGTCTTACAGCTGTCAGTCTGTTCCTTATTTCTGTGTCTCTGATTCAATTTTTCTCATTAGTTTATTTTGTTCTTTAAATTCCAGTTATAAGTGAGATCATATGGTATTTGTCTTTCACCGTCTGGCTTATTTCACTTAGCATAATAGTCTCTAGTACCATCTATGCTGTCACAAAATGTAAGAATTATTTCCTTTTCCCTGCTGTGTAATATTCCATTGTGTAAATGTACCACAGCTATTTTATCCACTCATCCACTGATGGGCACTTAGGCTGTTTCCAGCACTTGGCACTTGTAAATAACACTGCTATGAACATAGGGAGCATAAGTGTTTTTGAATTGGTATTTTGGGATTCTTAGGTTATATTTCCAGCAGTGGAATTGCTGGGTCAAAAGGTAGTTCCAATTTTACTTTTGTGAGGAAACTCCATACTGGTCTTCAGAGTGGCTGCACTAATCTGCATTGCCACCAACAGCGTACTATGCTTCCCTTTTTTTCCTCACCAGCACTTGCTGTTTAATGATTTATTAATGATAGGCATTTTGGCAGGTGTGAGGTGTTATCTCAATGTGGTTTTAATTTTCATCTCTGATTGCTAGTGATATTGAGCATTTTTTCATATTTCTATGGGCCATCTGTATGCCCTCCTTGCAGAAGTGTCTATTCAGGTCCTTTGCCCATTTTTTAATTGGATTGTTTGTCTTTCTGGTGTTGAGTCGTATGAGTTCTTTATGTATTTTGCAGATTAAAGCCCTGTCTGATGTATCATTGGAAAATATGTTCTCCCATGCAGTGGGTTCCCTTTTCACTTTGACAATGTTTTTTGAGCTGTGCAGAAGTTTGTTCTTTTTTTAATTTGATGTAGACCCATTTGTTTATTCTTTTCCTCTGTATCCCTTGCCCTAAGAGATAATATTGGCAAAAATATTGTTACATGAGATATCAGAAATTGTACTGCCTATGTTTTCCTCTAAAATTTTTATGGTGTCATGACTTATATTTAAGTCTTTTATCCATTTTGAGTTTATTCTAGTTTAGGGTCTAAGTTGGTGGTCTAGTCCAGTTCTCCCAATACCATTTATTGAAGAGACTGTCTTTACTCCATTTTATGATTCTTCCCCCTTTGTCAAATATCAATTGACCATAGAGACATGGGCTTATTTCTGGGTTCTCTGTTCTGTTCCATTGATCTATGTGTCTGTTCTTGTGCCAGTATCAGACTGTTTTGATTGCATTGGCTTTATATGGTAGTATATTTTGATATCAGGTATTGTGATCCCTCCAACTTTGTTCTTCTTTCTCAAGATTGCTGAGGCTATTAGGGGTCTTTTCTGGTTCCATATAAATTTTTGGAATATTTGTTCTAGGTCTGTGAAATATGCCATTGGTATTTTAATAGGAATTGTGTTGAATCTATAGATTGCTTTGGGTAGTATAGACATTTTAATGATGCTTATTCTTCCAATCCATGAGCACGGTATATGCTTCCACTTATTTGTATCTTCTTCAATTTATTTTCTCAGTGTCCTATAGTTTTCTGAATGCAAGTCTTTTACCTCCTTGGTAAAATTTATTCCTAAGTACCTCATTTTTTGTTGTTGCAATAGTCAGTGGGATTGTTTTCCTAGTTTATCTTTCTGATAGTTCATTATTGGCGGGTAGAAATGTTATTGATTTCTAAGTATTGATTTTGTATCCTGCTACTTTGCCAGATTCATTTATTAGGTCTAGTAGTTTTTTGATGGAGCCTATAGGGTGTTCTACATACAATATCATGTTATCTGTGAATAATGACAGTTTTACCCCCTCCTTTCCAATTTGTATGCCTTTTATTTCTTCTTCTTCTTGTCTGATTGCTGTGGCTAGGGTTTCCCGTACTATGTTGAATAAGAGTGGTGAAAGTGGACATCCTGTTTTGTTCCTGATGTTAGAGGACATGGTTTAGTTTTGTCCATTGAGTATGATGCTGGCTGTAGGTTTTTTGTATATGGGCTTTATTATGTTGAGGCATAATCTCACTATTCCCACTTTGCTAAATGTTTTTATCGTAAATTGGTACTGGATTTTATCAAATGCTTTTTCTGCATCTATTAATGTAATCATGTGATTTTTACCTTTCATTTTGTTTATGTGCTGTATCACATTTATTGATTTGTGAATATTGTACCAAGCTTGCAACCCAAGGATAAATCCCACTTGGTCATTCCGTATGATCTTTTTTAATGTATTGCTGTGTCCAGTTTGCCAGTATTTTGTTTAGGATGTTAGCATAAATGTTCATCAGAGATATAGACCTATAATTTTCTTTCTTTGTTGTATCTTTACCTGGCTTTGGAATTAGGGTAATATTGGCTCCATAGAAGAGGTTGGAAACCTTCCCTATTCTTGAATTTTTTGGAATAATTTGAGAGAGATAGGCATTGCTCTTTCTTTAAATGATTGATAAAATTCACCTGTGAAGCCATCTGGTCCAGGACTTTAGTTTGCTGGGAGTTTTTTGACTACTGCTTCAATTTAATTAGTTGTTATCAATCTATTTAGGTGTTCTGCTTCTTCCTGATTCAGTATTGGTAGATTATATGATCCTAGAAATTTTTCCATTTAGCCCAGGTTGTCCAATTTCTTGGCATATAGTTGTTCATAGTATTTTCTTACAGTCCTTTGTATTTCTCTGGTTGTTATTTCTGCTCTTTCATTTCTGATTTCATTAACTTGGTCCCCCTCTCTTTTTTTCTTCATGAGTCTGGTTAAAGGTTCATCAATTTTGTTTATCTTTTCAAAGAACAATCTCCTGGACTCATTGATCTTATGAATAGTTTTTTAGTATCTATGTCATTTATTTCTACTTTGATCTTGATAATTTCCTTTCCTTCTGCATCCTTTGGGCTTTGTTTATTGTTTTTCTTGATCTTTTTAGCGTAGAGTTAGATTGTTTATTTGAGATCTTTCTATCTTCCTGAGGTAGGCCTTTAATGCTATAAACTTCCCTCTCAGGACTGCATTAGTTGTGTCCCATAGGCTTGGTGTGGTTGTGTGTTCCTTTTCATTTGTTTCCAGGTACTTTCTTATTTCTTCTTTGATCTCTTGATCCATTCATTATCTAATAACATGCTATTTAGTCTCCATGTATTTGAATGATTTTGAGGGTTTTTTTTAAACTGAGGTGGATTTGTAGTTTCATGCCATTATGATCTAAAAAAATGGTTGATATGATTTCAATTTTATTGAATTTACTAAGACTTCTTTTCTGTGCTACCATATGGTCTATCTTTAAGAATGATCCATGTACACTTGAGAATAATGTGTATTCTGATGTTTTGGGATGAAATGTTCTGTAAATATCAATTAAACCAGTCTGGTCTAGTGTGTCATTTAAGGTTGCTCTTTCTTTGTTGATTTTTTCCTGGAATATCTATCTAATAATGACCATGGGGTGTTAAAATCCCCTACAATGACAGTATTGCTATAGATCTCTTACTTAAAGTCCACAACAATTTTCTTTATATATTTAGGTGCTCCTATATTGGGTGCATATGTTTATAAGGGTTATATCCTGTTGTTGGGTAGACCCCTTTAGTATTATGTCATGACCTTGTTTGTTTATTTTTCTGGCCTTTGTTTTGAAATCTATTTTGTCAGATATAAATATTACTACCCCAGCTTTGTTTACACCATTTGCATGGAATATTTTTTCTTTCCCTTCACTTTTACCCTGTGTAAATCTTTTGTTCTAAGGTGGGTCTGTTGTAGACAGCATATATATGGGTAATGTTTTCTTATCCATTTGTCTTTTCTTATCCTTATGCCTTTTGATTGGAGCATTTAATCCACTTAGCTTTAAGGTTATTTTTTAATATTTTATTATTTATGCTATTACAGTTGTCCTATTTTCCCCCTCCACCCGGCCTACCCCCAACTTCAATAGTCAATCCCCATACCATTGTTCATGTCCATGGGTCCTTTTTATGTTCTTTGCCTATCCCCTTCACCCTCTTTAAGACAGTACCCACCTCCCTCCTTCCCTCTTTCCAATGTCAGTCTATTCCATTGATATGTACTTGTTCATTGTCATTTTATTCCTTTATACTCATGTTTCTCTCTCTCTTTTACTTCTTAAAGCAGTCCCTCTTACATATCTTGCACGATTTGTTTGGTGTTAATGAATTCCTTTTGGCTTTTTAGTTTTTTTATTTATTATTATTATTATTATTATTATTTTGCCTGGGAAGCTCCTTATTTCACCTTCAGTTTTAAGTGATAATCTTACTGGATAGAGTAGTCTTGGTTGCATGTTGATTTTCATTACTTTAATTACCCCATGCCAAACCCTTCTGGCCTGAAGTGATTCCATTGAAAAATCAGCTGACAGTCTTATTGGAGCTCCCTTGTAAGTAACTGTCTGTTTCTCTCTTGCTGCCTTTAAGATTCTCTCTTTATCTTTAAATCTTGCCATTTTAATTATGATGTGTCTTGGTGTGGCTCCTTTTGGTTTCCTCTTGATTAAGACTCTCTGTACTTTCTGAACTTGTGTGAAATTTTCCTTCACCAGTCTAGGGAAATTTTCTGTCATTTCTTCAAACAGCCTTTCTATCCCTTTCTCACTTTCTTCTCCTTCTAGTATCCTGAGCTAGATGCTCTAGAAATGCCCCTTTTGCGGTTTACGTGGGCTCTCCTGTTGAATTTGGGTCTTGATTGTTGTTGGCATTTTCGTTGGTGGGATCTCCCCTCCAGTTGACTGACTGAGAGGGTCTACCTCCATCATACCTTGTATGCTGTTGTACAGATGCTAACAGAACAAAGCAAAACAACATGCAAAACAAAACCCACCCAAGCAAAAGAAAAAAAACCTGGAAAAAACAATGATAAAAGAGCAAAGGATAATAAAAGTGGAAAGAGAAGTAGAATATTATAAGAAAAACAATACATTAAGACCAAAGGAAATAAAAATGATTATGAAAGGGTAGAGGGAAAAGAAACAGTAAGAGTAAGTTATGGAAAGGGAATCATCACAAAAGAACAAAGAAAGGGAAAAATAAAAATTAAAAAACAAGAAAAGGAATGGCAAAATGGAGTAAGAAAAGAGGAGTAGAATGTGAGATCTGAAAGGAATATAGAGAAAAAGTAAGAAAAGAAGAAAAATAAAAAATGATATAAAGCTATGCAAAATAAAAATAACTAAAATAATGAAAAAGAAGGAAGCGGAATTCATCTCAGCAGAGTTTAGTGTTTGCTTCCTGGGTTCTCCCTCTGTACATAACTTTGATGTTCTCTGTAGCTGGTACAAGGTAATGTCAGATGCTCTCCAATCTAGCTAGGCAGTCTGTTCAAAGCTACAAGCAATCCACAGTTTGTGGCTATCTACTTCAGGTTTTGCTGTGTCTGGGATGTTCCTCACTGTTCTATAAATCTGGCTTTTTATCAGCACAGGGCCCAAGAATGGGTCAACTACTGGCAGAAGGCATTGGTGAAACCACATTGGTGAAACCTGTCTCTGCTTGCAGTCCTGTGGTTAGTATTAGTCTAGCCACTGACTCTCTTGTTTCTGAGAGGGTTTCTGGTGGAATCGCGAGGATGGGTCTCTTAGATCTCCTGCAGGAGATGCCATTCAGACTTCAGGTAAGATAGTGGGTATGTTCTCACATCTGCATCTGTCCCAGATTATTTCCCTGAACTCAACAGAGAGAAGCCCCTAGTAAGATAGCAGATGGGACTTCCAGAGCCTAGAGTTTGGGTCTGCCAGGAACCAGGAGGATGTTCCTAGGCTCTCCAGTGAGTGGAAAGCACCAGTCTGGTTCCTTGGGAAGTGTATGGAATGGCCCTGCCAAAAAGCCGGTCTCTGACACTTCAGAATCCACCTATGTTGCTGTGTCCTCAGCAGGGGATAAGATGCAGGTTGGGTGAAAGTAAGAAAGAAATAAAAATTTTTAAATTAAAAAAATTAAAATTAAAGAAAAGGATGCAGGGTATGGCAAGCCGGATTCCAGAGGATGAGACTAGGAGGCTTCCAGAGGCTAGAGTGAGTGGTTTCCCCCAGGGTGGAGTAATTGTTTTTCCCCTGGGAGGGGCTTGCCCTTCTCAAGAAAAATGACTGCTGCAGTATGGTGTTTTATCCTAGCACCAGGAACCCAGCAGCCATCCCCCCAACCTCCCACTCGGGGCTCTCCTTGCATGACTCCAGACCGTGCTGCCTCCATTTACTGGAGCCCAAGGTGAGTGGCTGGGAACATAAAACATGTGCATTAGGCTCTTAGAACAAAAGAAAGGGAAAAAAGAAAGAAAGAAAGTGGCTTTGTCTCCAACAGGCTGTTCTTTCTCCGGCAGGCAAAAAAACCTGTGGCCTTTCACTGCTGGATGCTGCATGAGCAAGTGATCCCAACACCAGCACTCTTTGCTTGGCAGCCTGGTCTGAAGTCCAGGCTTCACCCATCTCAGAAGGAAGCTCCCACAGCTGTGCAGCAACCTCAGCCCACTGCCCATGAAAGCAGTGCCAACCCCTTTCTCATCCCTGCCCTTTCTACTGTCCTTGATTAAGTATCTCCTTTTCATGTAGTCTTCAGTTGTTTATTTTGGAAGGGTGTTCCCTCTTTATTTTTATCTTCGGCTTTGTTCAGGGAAGAGGTTCAATATAAATTCTCGTACTCCACGGTCATCTTGCCACTCATCGAGCCTGCATTTTTTTCAAAGAGAGACAGAACTCACCCCACTTTATCTTGATCAACCATCTTCTACTCATTGAAATTGAAAGGGTAAAATTTTAGCTAAACTTCTCTTAACCTTCCCCACCAGTCAGTCACAGATCCCTGAAATAACCAACAGAAGAGCCATTGTTTGAGGGTCTATGGTACATGTGTACTTTAGCTGGGTAAAGGTATCAGATGAGAAAATGGGATGGTGTGAGCTAACATTTTCAGAAAAAAAACTATCTGATTAGCCTTCTAGTACCCAGAGCACAGTGATGGGATCCAAATCACAGACGTGGAAATGACCAAGACAAGAGTCATGGAAAGAATGAAACAGGACATTAAAGGAGGGAATCCTTCATGTCTCTTCCTCTCCTTTTCCCCTCACTGTATCCAATCCATTATGAAGTCATGTCTAACTCCTCAAATAGCTCATTTATCTTCATCTCAACATGTATAAAAATGAACTCACAATCCCATATCCACATCTGCTTCTCCTCTCTCAGTGCTCTCCATTTCAATGAATGGCACTACCAACTACTACAAGTCCCATGTAAGACACTGCCACATCTTTCACTTCATCCTCTCCTTATAGTCCACCATCAATCTCCAAACCCAATATATCGCACATGCAAAATATGTGCCAGATCTGTCCACTTCTCTCTGCCTTCAATCTCAATGCTCAGACTGTACTCCAGGCCAATCGAATCAGAATCTCAAAAGGTAAGACTTAGGAATCAGTATATTTTATTAATTAATTAATTAATTAATTAATTAGATAGGGGAAGGGAGGGAGAAAAAGAAGGAGAGAAACATCAATGTGTAGTTGACTCTCAAGTGCCCTCTACTGGGAACCTGGTCTGCAACCCCGGCACATGCCGTGACTGGGAATCAAACCAGCGACCCTTTGGTTCACAGGCCAGTGTTCAATCCACTGAGCCACACCAGCCAGGTCTGGCTTTCTTTTTGTACTTCCAATACACCAAGTTCATTCCCACCCCCAGCACTGGTACTCTTAGTATTCCCAAGCTCAAAGGCCAACGTTAAAGTTAAGGTCCCTGACTCATTCCAAGGACAGAACTACCTTGTCTCTAGAATGAAGGAAAGTGAACCCCTCAAAACAGTGAAGAGGTTTGCATTTTCCCTTGAACTTTTCCTTATCCTTTCTCCATCCAGCTCTCCATCATACCATTTGAACTGGTTTGCACAGTGTTTACCATATCATCTGTCACTGGGCTGAGAACCTTCTGTTGGACATTCTAATCTCTTTTATCAGCTTTACACTCTGAAATCTAGCTAAAATGGCCATCCAAAATACGTATTAAAACCACAACAAGGTACCACTACACACACACACACACACACACACACACACACACACATCCCCCAAACTGGCTATAATTTAAAATAAGAACATCAGTACCAAATTTTGACAAAAATAAGGAAAAACTGGAACTCTTGTATTCTTCTGGTGTGAGTACAAACATGTACAATTACTCTGGAAAATTGTTTGGCAATATCTAGTTTAGCAAAAAAAAAAAAAATACCTACCTTATTATCTAGCTTTCTCTCTCTCTCTCTCTGTCTCTCTCTGCCTCTCTGTCTCTCTCTCTCTCTCTATATATATATATATATAATATATATAATAAAATATATATAATATATATAGAGAAAGAGAGTGAGAGAGAGAGAAATTAGTGCATATTTCCACCAAAATGTGCAGAATAAATTTTATAGCAGTAATATTAGTCACAATAGCCCCTAACTATAAATAGCTCAAATATCTATCAGCAATAGAATAAATTAGCAAAAGTGTTATATTCTCACAATGAAATGCTACAAATAGAGCAAAAAAGAAAAATGCAAAGAAAAAAGAACTAGTGGTACACTCAACAATGCAGGTGAATTTTACAGACATAATGATGAGTAAAAGAAGGCAAACGCAAAAGAGTACATTGAAGAACACACTAAACCAATCAATGGGGTTAGAAGTCAGACTAGTGCAGTGGTTCTCAAAGCACAAGCAACACCTGAGAGTTTGTTATAAATGCAAATCCTGGGGCCCCAACCAGATCTATTGAATCAGGACCTCTGAAGGTAGAATCTTGTCATCTTTGCTTTAACGAGTCTTCCAGATTATTCTAGAGTAGTGGTTACCTCTTAGGGGAATGTTTATTAGGAAGGGGAGTGAGACGGCTTTCTACAGTAATTGAAATATTCCACAACATCAAAGATAATAGGCATTATTGTGTAAACAGAGAGGAAATATTCAGAAAGGAATAAGTGTGAGCTAGCATTCAGAAATAGGATATCGAGTGTCCAAACGAATTAGAAGTTGCAAGGGTGAAGAGTAGAAGAGGGTAGCTCCAAGTGATGTTATCTGCATTTGCCAGGCTGGTGCTCTCCATTCGAGCTCAGCTGCCTCTTTGCTCTCCAACCATTATCATCAAGCCTACAGAATCCCACCATTTGTTCTACCCACAGAGTAGTGTTTATCCATGGGTTTTGGTTGCTGACCGCTCTGCCTTTGAGAATTTCTTCCTAATTAATATAACTCTCATATCCTTAATGGAATGAGTCAGTTTTGTTCCAAGAACCATTTCATTTGGCTGTGGCTCTGAGTGGTGATGGAGGAAGTAAAGGTTCTTGCCGAGTCTTCCAAAATCATCATTTTCCTGTCCACTCCATCAGTCCACTTACTTTAAACACCTGTCAGGAAGAAGTTGAAGTACTAACTGAGGTGCTGTGTCCAAAGTTGACTGCTGGGGTTCATGCCCCTGCTGACACTTGACCTGGGAGCTGGCTCAGGAAATTCACAGTATTCAACAGGTTAGCATCCAATCAATGTTGCCTTCTTGAGGGTTTTGAGCTGTAGAAGATTCAAACTAGAAGGACCTTAAGGTCTTTCTGTCTTATCCTCTCATTGGGTTCATAAGAAACTGAAGTCTAGGAACACACAGAAAACTAATAGCTCCCAGGAAGGATGGTTAGCAAATGTTTCAGCTACATCATCCATGTGTCTCCCAAAAGAAGACCATCTGGAAAAGTGACTGCTGTTTCAGCTCCTAATTCTGTTCACTTTTTCTCACAATGATTGTATCTCAGAGTAGTGGGCTTGAGATGGGAATATGTTCCCATATTGAAAACTCCCCTTGTTCCCAGAGAATTAGCTTCTCTTAAGAACCCTGAAAATTGAAGATGCTTACCTCAGGGATGTGAAAAGGCAGGAACATGTGCAACAAAATGGCCTGACTCTTCCAAAGACCACATTTCCACCATATCTGGCTCTAAAGTTTGGATTGGAGCAGCCTGGCTCTCATTCTTTAGTATGTCTGTTCCTCATACTGAGCAGCACTATGAGCAATGGCTCTCTTTGTCATGAAAGACACAGTCCTTCTACTTGGAGTACTCTGATCTGATGAGAAAAAAAGAGATCATGTGGTGTTATGGAAAGATTACTGGATCTAAACACAGAGACACAGATTTGTACTCCTAGCACTGTCACTTATTAATTATGAAATATTGGTCAAATTGTGTTATCTCTCTGAGTCCCATATTTCTCAGCTCTAAAATGAAGATCATAATGTCTACTTTCCAGAGTTGTGTAGGAAAGAAAAACAATGTAGAGTACTTCACACAGTGTCAGGCACATAATAAGAACTCATTAAATGATACCTGTTATTTTTATTAGCTGGGTAAGTCATGAGCAAGTCCATTTGAAGTTCCATACTATATTCCAAATGGAGATGATAATATCCACCAGATATGTTTGTTATGATGGTTAAATGAGGTCATGTTTCTAAAATGCCTTGAAAGATAACTGGCACATGGCAGACATTCACCACTTGTCCATTGAATCTGAAAAGAGAGCAAAGAGAACATATACCTAGGTAGGAATTGGGAATGGAGGTATTTAGCCATAATTTCCTAAAAGCCGGGGTCTCTACATTCAGTTAGAAAATGTGGTAATTGCAGAGCCATCAGCTCTGGGTCATTTATCCTGAAGGTAGAAATTTGAATAGGATTTGTTATGAGATGATTTTCCAATAGCACCAACTTATTCAACATCAGTTCTTGTCACCTGGATTTTCTATTTCTCAAGTTCCTTGGGAGATAGTGACATGATTTGTTTTGGAGAAACAGGAAGAACAGAGTCCATGACACAGACTGGCCGCAGCTAGACGCCTTGATTCTATTCCTTCAAATATGACAGCTTAGCCTGACTACTGCAGGGCGGTGAGGAACACTCGGGCAAGTGGAATAAATAGACAACCTTTAGACAGCAAGAGTAGTGCTGGACATAGGACTTGAATAAGTGCTTTGGAAGTATAAGGAGAGTACCAAAATGTCTGATTGGGAGAAACAGGAAGGACTTCGCAAAGCAGGGCACATTTGACCCTGGCTTTGAGGATGAGTAGGCATTCAACAAGTAAAAGTAGTGGGGAGAAACAGTACATGCAAGGGCAGGAGAAGTGAAATAGCATAGCATGTTTGCAATAAGGATTCAATGAGGTCCAAGTGCAGAATATGTGAAGAGTACACAGAAGGTTGGACAGGAAAAAATTGTGAATGTCTTTGTAGGACAAAATAAGGCATGGATTTGATCTTTAAAGAAATGGAAGGTACAAACAATTTTAAGTTGGGGCACAGTGTCATAATCAGATTTGTGTTTTGGAAAACTAAACTGACTACACTGGGGAGAATGGACTGCAGGGAGGAGAGACAGAGGCATGAGAACCAGTTGGCAGGCTGTTGCAATAGTCAAGGTAAGAAATAATGAAGGTCTGTACTAGGGTAGAGACAATATGGGGCAATAAGGTTAGAGAAGAAGAACCTAACCTTCGTTATCAATTCAATGTGAGGGTTGAAGGAAAGCAGGGGTAAAGACGATTCTGAAGTTTAAATTTTAAGACACTGGGTTAATGGTGATGCCATTAACCAAGGTAAGGGACATACAGTTGGGGAATAATGAGTTATGCTGAGTTTAAGGCATATGAAAAATATCTAGGTGAAAATTACAAAGCCATATATTTATATTCAACGTGTAAATCATGATATATTATCCATGTTTTTTTGGATAGTATAGTTTTATCTATTTTTCCAGCTTTATTGAGATATGATTGACAAACATATGTACATTTAAGATGTACAATGTGATGATTTGATACTCATATATATTGCTAAATGATTACCACAATAAGGATAGTTAACACCTCCACATCCTCACATAATTACCATGCCTTTGTGGGGATAACATTCAAGATCTACTTTCTTAACAACTTTCAAGTATATAATACAGTATTGTTAATTATACTCATAGTCACCATGCTGTACATTAGAAACAGCTCTGTAAGGTAGACATTTTAATTACTTCCATTTAATGGATGAAGAAACTAAGGCCCAGAGAGGTGGAGTGACACACTAAATGCAGTTGACTCTAGACTTGTAGCATTTGTATTTTGCCACTCTGCCAACAGAGAGAGACAAAACCTTAAGGACAAGTCCATGAATACGAGCTGTGAAGTACCTATCATTGTTCTGCAAATGGTCACCCAGAACCTAAATTGGTGCTTTGCCAATTTCCAAAGTCATTTCCTGTGATTCCACTGGAAATAACTTCTGGGGGCAATAAAATTGGGGGAGAGTTATACTTAGCTGTTGACAAAAGAGAAGACCCTCACATGTCCTTCCACCTGACCAATATCTAGAGGCTTTCATGGGGCACCACAGTTCCCTTTATGTGCTCTGGACTTAGGCCCAGATGCATTCTCAGTGGCTTCTAAGAAAACAACTATGCTGACTGAAACACATACAGGCATCACACCATTTATGAAAAAGCATGCAAGTGTTGGGGAGCTTTTAGTACCCAGGGGAACTACATCAGGGAAGATTTTTTGGAATTGCGATATTTTACCTGTTTACCTTTTTCCCACTCTTAGACACCTCTCCATACAAGAGACATCCCTTCAACGATAACCTCCTGAATTGTCTTTCTTGGCTTTATTCTTTATTTGCCTCCTATCAACTACTTCCATCCTCAGGGACTTTTCATAGTCACTCCAAGACCTCTGTGGTTTTAATTAACCAAATGGTTTGGTGCCATCAGCCTCCTTCCATCAATTTATTAGTCATTTCCTTCTTGGGCTCATTAATGAACATACTTAATAACACTGTTTCCAGTCCCAAGTCTCTGGAGCCCTCCCCCAGCCCCCCACAATGCTTTTCTCCTTGCCAGGAACTGCTGGACACTCATACCGTGGCCCCTTCCTTCTGTATCAGTTTGAAATTCATAAATACGAACCCTTCAAGGTTGGAGAGGAGTCTCTCTGGGCGTGCGTGGGTGTGGGGATGCATATGTATGTGCAAAAGAGGGAGGGAGCAGGGGGAGTCTGAAAGAAACAGACATAAAAGAGAACCACAGGAAAAGATAATGAAAAATTTTCCATAATACGGTTTTTATCCACAGGCCTTTTGAAAATCAGTTGCATACAATGCATATCCCTTCTTCCCTTATCCACAGCCTGCTCTCAGTACTGTCACTGTGCCACCTCTCCCCCCATACCATGAATCACAGGCTCATAAAATGTTACAACTAGAAAGGGCCTTAAAGGCCATGTAGCACAAATTCCTAATTGTTCATATGAGAAAACTGGGGCTCAGAGGGGGCCAAGATATTCTTCACCTCGGGTCACCACTTCCCCAAATGGGTGTGAGAGGTAGTAGACAAACTATCCACTTTTGGGAACAGAACACACACACACATGCACAGACATGTTTCACCCAAACTCCAGGAGCAAATCCCTGCCCCAAGGTTAAGAGGATAGCATCAGGAGCCTGCTGTTTGGGTTCACATCTTAGCTCTGCAAGTCACTGCATTCATTTCCTGGGGCTAGTGTAACAAATTACCACAAAATTTATGGCTTAAAACAACAGAAATTTATTATCTCACAGTTCAGGAGGCAAGAAACACTGGCAATGGCAAGGTTGGTTCTTTTCAGAGGTTGTGAGAAAGCAACCATTCTGTACTCCTCTCCTAGCTTCTGGCCTATAATCCACATAACTCCAATGTCTGCATCCATCTTCACGTGGCTTTCTTCTTTGTGTTTCTGTGTGTCTTCTCCTCTTCTATAAGAACATCAGTCATTGGATTTAGGGCCTACCCTAAATCCAGGATGATTTCACCTCAAGATCCTTAATTAATAACATCTGCAAATATTCTATTTCCAAAGAAGCTCACATTCTAAAGTTCCAAGTATACATGAATTTTTTTGAACATTATTCAACTCACTACAATCATGAAATCTCTCTGAGCCTCAGCTTCCTCATCTGCAAAATGGGGATAACAATACTACTCACATGCCATATTTCAGATTTTGAAGATTAAATAAGTTAATAGACAGTGAAGCAATCAGAACAGTACCTGGCACGTAGTAAGCACAATACTGACATTCTAGCCCCAACTGAATCCTAAAGTTCTTAGAGAATTCTGTTTGTTTTTTTCTTTTTGTTCTTCTCTTCTCATTTTCTTTTCTTTTTCTAATACTTCATCTCTCTTGAACTAAGAATAGTGTTTGTCACATAACAGGGGCACATTAAATATTTGTTAAATAAATATATGGTTGTTTTGGAATCATACCCAAGGGAAATCAATCTTCACAAACTGATGGGACCCTGAAGGACCCACCCACACACTCTTCTAGCTAGGGAAGCTAGAAATCATCCAATCCCTGGGGAAAACAACTGAAATTGTATGCAGATTGTTGGAGAGTGAAGATTTACAAACATTGTTAAAGGTCACCCCTAGGCCACACACAGCACTTGGGGAGACCACAAATGAGGGGTATTTTAATCATTTATCTCTGTGCTGCAGCTATTGGGGTGGGAGGAGAGTAAAGGGGGAGGCAGGCAGACAGGCAGGCTGGCAGGCACCAGCTGCTGGTTGACCGGGTCAATGAGTTCCTGAAGGTCTCTAAATACAATCCCCCTAAAGGGTTCTGGGGACATTGCTAGCGGGGCTAAGAGAAACAGTCATGGGGCTCCCTATGGGCTAAGTCTTCAATTGGATATTGTCTCCAAAAGGATGCCCTTACTAGGGAAAGTGCCTGGCAGGGGCTGAGCCAGCTGCCCAGCTGTCCCACAGGGCTCAGTTATCTTTCCCTCTGTCCCTGTGTGCAGGAATCTGCTCCTAAAGTTTGGGTGTAAGATACCTCTATGTGTGAACGTATGTGTGTCATGTGCGTGAATGTGTGTGTGGGGGGATGTGTCAGTGTGAGGTGTTCATGTACCTGTTTGTTTTGAGGAAAGGTTGCTCTCCAGTTCAGGAATGTGTAATCTAAGCCAGTCTCCAAGGCCAAGCCTGGCAGAGAAGCCAAGATCCAAAATTAGCACACTGACCTGAAACCACAACCTGAATACATAAGGGTGCACATGACAGGGGG
>PVJD01017021.1:0-18914 GCA_004026545.1 Mormoops blainvillei
GCACTTCTAAATAACCCTCAAAATAAATCACAATTAGAGTTAAAAATATTTTGAGCTCAATAATAAAAATGCATTAAAACATGTAGAAAACTGTAGTGATAAATCTACACATTAAGGGGAAACACCTGCAAATTTGCTAAGTTTGCATCCATATTGCAATTAATTACAGAGAAAGTAGACTAGAAATATGCAAGTAGAGCTGTCTGGAAGGGTATATACTTAAAACAATAGCACTTATTACCTGTTTGGGTGGGATTTGTAAGTAATTTTCATTTTTCTGTATAATTTCAATAAGCTACAGTGAAAAAGGGCACACTCACTTTGAATTTTCAAAAGGTAGAGAACTTCTGGTCAAGATGGACGCGTAGGTAGATGCACTTTATCTCCTCACACAACCAAAAGAAGGACAACAACAAATGTAAAAACAAAACATAACCAAAACTGCCAGAAAATCGAAGTGTATGGAAGTCCGACAACCAAGGAGTTAAAGAAGAAATATTCATTCAGACGGATAGGAGGAGCAGAGACGGGCAGCTGGAGTGCAGAGAACGCGCGGCAAGGTGACGACTCGCAGACAGGGTGGTCCTACTTTTACGGCCGATAAACTGAGAGAAACAACTGGGGGGTGAGAGACCAGGCAATCCAGGATTCCAGTACAGAAAAAGAAAGCCTAAAAAGCTCTACGGGTAGAAACCTGTAGGGTTTACAGAGGCGGGAGAAACTGCCAGTCTCAAAGGA
Source organism: Mormoops blainvillei (assembly GCA_004026545.1). Taxonomy (NCBI): domain Eukaryota; kingdom Metazoa; phylum Chordata; class Mammalia; order Chiroptera; family Mormoopidae; genus Mormoops; species Mormoops blainvillei. The sequence continues at coordinate 739 of PVJD01017021.1, forward strand.
GAATTCGTTCTCCTTTGAATCACAGAAATGGAGATCACATGTAGGGTTATCAGTGAAAAGGGGGAAGAGGGGAAAATGGGGGAAAAGGTAGGGGAGTAAGAAGCATAAATGGTAGGCACAAAGTAGACAGGGGGAGGTTAAGAATAGTGTAGTAAAGTCAGAAGCCAAATAAATTATATGTACGACCCATGGACCTGAACTAAGTGGTGGAATGCTGCTGGGAGGGGAGGGGGTGCAGGATGGAGGGGAATAAGGGGGAGAAAATATGGGACACTTGTAATAGCATAATCAGTAAAGTATTTTTTTAAGTACTAGAGAAAAAAGGAGAATAGTTTTAAAACAGTCATAACCAAGACTGATGTGTTCGCAACACCACAGCCTTTTCTTTGCTCACCTGGTCTGATTCCATCATTCGGACGGGCTCCTCTTCCAGTCTGCAATCTGCACCTCCTTCTGTGCGAATGCAGGGCAGCAAAGAGGAAGTGACGGGACCTGACCAGAATAAGCAGAGAAGCCTGAGGGGCACTTTGCCGGGGGGCTGCCTCACTGCAGGGCCTCCTCACAGCCTGATGCTCCACAACAGAACAGCAGCACTAAACACGGGGCTGACCCTCAGCGGTGCTGCTTCATGACTCACCTGTGACAGCGCTGAGCTTCTAACAGCCATGCTGCACTCTCAGCCAGTTTGTCTCAAAACTGAGCTATCTGCACTAAAAAGAATTTCCTTCTCCATCACACCCCAACTCTGAAACTCCTGCTGACATTGAATTGGAGCCCAAGCCCATTCACAGACACCAGATGCCAAAGAAACGCTCAGGACACAACACGCAGGCCCTAGACTCCAGAACCTGGACCTCAGAGCAGACCCAGAAGCAAAAGCTGAACCCCAGACCCCTGCCCCAATCCCAAAACTGTCCCCGAGACCCAAGCCAGACCATGGACGCTGAATGCCAGACACCAGACACCACACACTGACAACGAACTGTTGACACCAGGCTCCATACCTCAGACCCTAGAGCCAGAGATGCACGTGAGTCCCACGCAGCAACCCAGGGCACGGAGCCACACCTAAAGAGACCCCAGTTACCCTCTGACATCTTCTACCTGATTCCTCAAGCCCATAGCGGACCCTCCTGATTTTGTTACATTATTAACGTTCACTTTCATCTTTAGGGAGAACTGGTCACAGTGGCTACAACCAAAGAAAACCCTTTCCATCAATCACTTCACTTAACGGAACAGAACTGTCCCCAAACTCCATCTCCGCCCTGCCCCGGACCAAGCACACTGTGAGCACGAAACGTCCACCCGGGCGGCATCCACTCGGACAGGGACATTTATTTCACCAGGAGCACCTCTGACGCATGAATGTGGACCCCTCCCTACTGGCACCTGAACAGCCCAAGAGAGGCCTGGAGAGAAAAGCGCTCCCAAAACGAGTATGCTGCACGGAAGACGCGCGTGCGCGCCGGACCCTTGCTCAGGCCCCGGGGCCTCGGCTCCGCGGGTGGGGCCAGCCCTGCGCGACTCTCTCTCCCTGTTCTCGCGCTGGGGAAAATGGGAAAACCTCTTCGCCCCTTTACCACACTCCGGGGACGCCGGTTTTCCTGTCTTTTCATCGACGGGAGAGGGGTGAGCTGGTAGGCCTTGGAGAGCGCATCCGATAACCCCCAGAAGGCTCCGACTCCCCGGACCCCTACCCGCCCTGCGCCACGCCCGCCCGGGAGAGGCTGCAGGCGGGTCGCGCAGGGTCGCTGGTGGTGAGGCCGGTCCACTCCACTCGCCCTCCCTACCCACGGGACGAGGACCCCCCAAACCTGCGAGAGCATGCGGTCCCGTGGCCCGTCTGCGTCCCACCGCCCTTCCTCCCAAACTCTCCTTCAGTCTCTCACGGTCTCCGCCCCACCCAAATTCTGCCGCGAGCCCTTCCCCTTCTCGCCCCCACTGAACCCTTTCAAACCTCCCCCCAAGCATCTCACGTCCGACCCTCTCAGGTGCGCACAGCTTCCCAGCACCACGCACCCGAGTCCTGTCCTCCTTCTAGACACGCCCCACCCGCCCCTTCTCCCTGAGGCTTCGACCCCCCACCACGAACCTGGACCCACGAACCCTACCTGCGGGGATCTCAGCCCCGCCGGCACCTCCGTCGACCCCGTGCCCCTCCTCGGACCCTGCGCCCCTCACCGGGCAGCGTCCTGGTTCCCCCTCCTCTGGAAGATCCCAAGGGTCCTTGACCGCCACCGCGGCGCCACCTATGCTCTAGGTTTCAAGACCCGCGCTCCGCGTGGCCCCTCCGAGGGTGCGTCCACGCCCTGCAGCCGCCAGTGGGGATGAGAGGGGACAGGCGGGCCGGGGCGGGGGCGGGGCCCGGGTTGGACCTGAGAAGCGCTTCCCGGCCGGGACCACAGGGAGGCCGAGCGGAGCGCTGGGCAGGTGCAGCCCCAGCCGCGGGGAGCTGGGGTGCGGGAGGCGCCACCCGGGGGCAGTGAACTTGGAACTGGGCGACGCTGCTCTGCTGGTGGCGCAGGCGCGTCTTCAAGGATGGGGGTCGAGGGCCCCGGTCAGCCAGGGCGCTCACTCGGTAAATGTACGTGAAGCTCCAACTGAGATCAGGCATGGGGACCCCACTGAGTGTGGGACGAGACACACGCTGGGGACAGGTGCAAACGTGCCTTCGTGGAGCGCACTGTTCACAGCGTTTAGAATAAATCTATTAGTTTACGTGGAAATAAGTGCTATGAGGAAAAAGAACAGAATATTCAGACAGAAAAATGATCAGAACAAAACCTCTCTTTGTAGCAGCAGCGTGGACGCTGAGACCGAAACAGCAGCGCAGGGCCGGGCGTCTGGCCTAGACTGGACGCAAGCGGCCAGACGTGGTGGGGGACACCGGCCAGGGCGCAGCGCACAGGACACGGGACACCCGGGGAGACCGAGTCACGGTGGCTTCGGAGGACGGCTGCTTCTCTGTCACGGCTCTTACATCACTCCTTAACAACTGCTCCGTAATGTCACTAAGAGTAAATACTCTTACCTTTTTAGATTCTGAAATTCACCATCTAAAATCTTCCTTCTTGAAAATGTGCACATTTGCAGTATTGTGAGTTCCTCAGATAACCTATAGGGGACACGATTTCACTTACAAAACATTTCTGATTTCTAGAAGACCAGGGATCCAAGCCCTGAGCTCATTAAAAATAAGTATTCTGTTCCTACATTATTTATTCATTACTGAACTTAGAACCAAAAAAACTTCTTTTCTAACTCCTCACATTACCTCATTTCTTCATTTTTTCTCCCAAGTTTTATCTATTTTCACATTTTTACATAGCTAAAGTAACACAATTTTAATATTGGACGACAGTTTATTTACCTTAATAATCATGAAAAGCTACTTACTTATTACAAATAATAGAATTTTTCTAAGTGGTCTGGTTTCTTTTTTTTTTTTAACATGTGTCTGTCCAGCTTTTCCAAAACCAGTTATGGAAGAGACTATCTTTACAAATAATACATTTTATTACAGGGAGGGGAAATAACATGCAGAAATGAATCTCTTTGAGACGTATGTAGAGACAGTAAGTTAAAGATATAATCAAAGAAAAGAACATATGGCAACAAAACAGGTAAAAGGCCTAAGAGTAACCTTAATAAGAATGTGCATTATCTGTATGAATAAAATTTTAAAATAATACCCAATGAAAGACACTTGAACAACTGAAAAGTAACATCATGTTCTTGGATAAACAAAAACATTAGGATGTCCATTCACAAAGTTTATACATTTCATGTGATATAGATTACAATATCATCATCTTTAAAACTAAAACACTTGTTTTCATTTCAACAAGTAAAATAAATAATTGAAAAGACAATTCTAAAAGAACAAAGTAATGAACAGAAGCTAGCCCAACCAGATATAAAAATGTATTGTATTATAAACCTACAGTAACTGAAACAGTGGGGTAATGCCCTGTGAATAGAAAAATTGATGGGACAGAATAGAAAACCCAATAATCAATGCAAAATCAGATGGAAATTTTCTATGATAAAGGTGTCCCCTTAGATCAGGTGGAAAATACTCATTATATAACAAATGGTGTTGGAACACCTGAATGGGATAAAATTATTGGACCCCTATATCATACCCCCCACCAAAATCAGTTCCTTATTTATTTTAATAGCCACTCATAGCTACTATGAAACACCGAGAGCTATCTAAAACATACAAAGATCTCAAGTGAAACGGGGAAAACGTACTATATAAACATTAACCAAATGAAAATTATTTAATAACGTAAAGTAGACAAAAAAAAACACTACTACAAATAAAGAAGAGTACTTCATATCAATAAGTTCAATTTCCCAGTTAGTTACAAATTTGTATTCACTTAATAACACACTCAAAATTATATAGAACAGAGCTACATGGAAAAATACAAATTCATAATCATAATAGATTTAACAAACCTCTATCATTCAGGTTCTGTTTCAGAACTAATAAAGCCCACAAAAAACAGTAAAAATATTAAAAAATAACATGAAAAACAAATTGGATTCAACACGCATAACTACTTCCCTATACGCTGAAACTGCAAATTACAGATGCTTTCCACACACCCTAGGAACTTTTTAAAAACTGACCGTATTGTAATATAAAGCAAGTTCCAACAAATTTCAAAGAAATGATATATGTATAGTGTTTCTTATTTTCACTGCCATTAATCTAGAAATCAGTAACAAAAGACAACTAGAAATTATTTAATTTATAACCTATGAAATACACTTCTAAATAACTCCCCAAAAATAAGTCACAATTGCAGTTATAAAATAATTTGCACAGAATAATAGTAGAGAACACTGCAAACCAAGGCCCGACTGCTCAGGTTCCAAACATGATCAGAGTTACAACATCTGTGGTGTCCAAGCAAAGGTTTACTTTGCCCCCAAGGGGACATTTGGCACATTGTATGGAGACCTTTCATATTGTCCCCAAGGTGCAGTTAAGGGAGGGTGTTACTGGCAGGCAAAGAATACAGCTAATGAATGCTAATGAGCACCTAGAATACAGAGAAAAATCCCCCAGGAGAAAGAATTATCCACGGCAATGAGATGCCCCACTCTAAATGAAGCACAATGCAGAGTCAATCAGAATAGAAACGGCACGTGTCTTTGCGCCCTGGATCTGAAATCATGCCTCTCTTTGAGCAGGGGGCATGAAAGCTGAGAGCTGAAGAACAAAAGAAGTGCCAGCCACGTTGCAAAGACTGGGGAGGACTGTCCTTGGCTAAGAAGACACCAGCAAAAGCTCAGAAGCCAAGGAAGACCTGACACCTTAGGAGGCTGAGCCACGCTGTGAGGAACCACTGCACACATCTGAGGGTCGCTGCCTCTTCATTGCCCATCAATCACTCTTCCATAACTGTTTCTTAAAATTACTCGGAATCTATCATCTAACGCTTTTAGATTCCAGAGTTCGCCACCTAACGTTCTCCTCTTTGAAAATGTGGACATTTGCAATTTTGTGAGTTCCTCAGATAACCAACACAAGGCACAATTTTACTCATAAAATACTTCTGATTTCTAGAACACCGTTGTTCCAGGTCCTGAATTCATTTAAAATGCTAAGGATCTTGTTACTATTTTATTTAAGTATTAATGAACTTAAAACTACATACTTTTAACTCTTCATTTCTTCATGTTTTATTCCAAGCTTTAACAACTTTTTGCGTTTTATGTAGCTAAACTAATGTAATTTTATTATTGCATGATATCTTATTTACCTTGACAACTCATGAATATCAACTTAAAAATTATTATAAGTAATACAACTTAGAAAATTGTATGGTAAATAACATGCAGAAATAAATATCTCTTACATATTCAGAATAATTTAAAGATATAATCAAAGAAAAAAAGCAATAGTGCACTCCCAAATCCAGTGTCCAGTCTAGATGATGTGCTCATGAAAAGTGGTCCCAAGGAATTGGTCACTTAAATTGGAACCTAAGACTTGTACCTCACAGTCTTAAAAAAAAAAAGAGAGAAAGAGAAAGAAAGAAATCAACACTCACTGATATTCCCCCCCCTAGAATCAACCACTTTTCCTGCTGACCTGCACTAAGATGTTATTCCCAAAAATTCCCACGAGGTGACAGCAGAGGCGCACACTTGGAACACATTGTATTAGTGGCTTGGCCAAGCCGTTCGATTGTTACGTATAAAATGATAGCAGTCTTATTTTCTTTTCTTTCTTTTTTACCTCTTGGGTTAGAATTTTAAATAGATTTTACTTTCCTCTTCATTTAAGGAAGGTGCTACAGACAAAGCAAATTAGAAATGATTTTCAAGCATACTGGAAACTTTTAGAAAGCTATAACACTAAAGCAAATTCCAACAAATGTCACATAAAACACATTTATTGCTCCTTTTGCCGTTAATCGGGAAATCAATCACAAGGTGCCTAGACAGTCCTTATCTTTAGACGCTTTGAATTACACTCGTAAATAACATTGCAATCAACAGTCATTGATATGCCACTAAAATTAACCAATTTTTCTGCTGACCTGCATTAAGATGTTATTCCCCAAAATGCCCACAAGATGACAGCAGAGATGCACACTTGGAACGCATACTGTACTTGTGTCTTGGCCAAACTCTTCGATATTTATATATAAAATGATAGTGATTTTTTTCCCCTCTTGGGTTAGAATCTTTAATACATTTTACTTTCCTCATTGTCTGAAGAAGCTGTAACAGACAAAGCAATTTACAAAGGATTTTCATGCACACTTGGAGCTTTTAGAAACCTGACATTTGTGCTATAAAGCAAGTTCCAACAAATGTCACATAAACCACATTTATTGCTCCCTTGGCCACTAATCTTGAAACCAGTCACAACATAACCAGAAAGTCCTTACATGTAGACATTTTGAAGTACACTTCTAAAAAACGCTGCCATCAAAAGTCCTTGATATCCCACTAGAATTTCCTACTGACCAGCACTAAGATGGTATTCCCAAAATAGCCCACAAGACGGCAGCAGAGGTGCGCACTTGGAAGCCATGTGTTTCCGCTGGCTTGGCCAAAAGATTCATTTGGTTTTTACATAAAGCTACAGTGACTGGCACATTTTTCATTTTCAACAAACACTTGATTGAAAAACGTTTTCACCGTTTGGTTCCATCTGATTTCCACCATCTTTTGGGAAACTTCACAATTCCATCTGCCCAAAACTTTTTTATCTTTTGGAGCAAAGAACTAACTGTTCCAGGTGCCTTTGGCATTCTTCCAGGGAATTGAAATGTATCTCCATTAGGACTATTTTGGAAAAACCAAAATAAATGGAAATCTGAAAGTATAATGTCTGGTGAATACAGTGGATGAATCAGAACTTTCAAGCCAGGCTGTGGACAGTTTTTGCCTGGTCCTCAAAGAAACATGCGATCTTGCCTCATTCTGATGGAAGATTGTGTGTTTTTGGTTACTTGTGGATGCTTTCCCATGAGTGCTGCTTCCAGTTAGTCTAATCGGGAGCAGTATCTGTTGGAACTTAACATCTGGTTTCCCAGAATGAGCTCCTAATACAGGTCTCCCGCCCGATCCCAGCACATACACAACGTCACCTTCTCCGGAGGACAACCAGCCTCAGGAGCGGCTGCTGGTGGCTCCTTTCGTTTGCCCACCGTCTCTCCCAGCCCATATTATTATAAAGTATCAACTGCTCATCATCCCTCACAGCTTGTCTTAGAAACAAAACGTTTTCCTTAAATTTCAGCAGAGAATCTCACGTGGAAATATGGTCAAGAAACATCTTTTTCCCGTGTTTAACCTGTGTGGAACCTGAACATCAAAGTAATTAACCTAACCAGGCTGGTGCAAATGATTTTAAACGCTGTATTTGGATATTTTGAGTATGGCACCTGTCTCCCAAGTGGCAAAACGTGGTCTGTCCTTAGTTATTGTCTGTAATTAATGTGTTGTCAACTTCAACTGGTCTACCGACTAGTGGGGCTACTTGGCGGGACAAATCACCACCACGAAACGTTGCAAACCACTTCTGACATGTTGGATCAATCATACTCCCTCCTCTGTACACTGCACAAATCTTTTCTTGCATTGAAGTTGCATTTTTACCTTTCTTTAAAGGACAAACTAGTAAGTCATTATATTTAAAAGTTACTAAATGCACTTCTAAATAACATTGCGATCAACATTCATTGATATTCCACCATTATCAACCACTTTTCCGGTTGACCTGCACTAACATGTTATTCCCATCATGTCCACGAGACGGCAGCAGAGACCAAACGTGGAACGCATGCCGTACCATTGCCTTGGCCAAGAGGTACGTTCGGCTCTTACGTGAAGACACGTTTTTCATTTTCACCAATAACTCTATTGAACAACATATTCACCATTTTGTTCGACTGCCTTCTGCCATCTTTCAGGCAATTTCATAATACTCTCTTCCTAAAACTTTCTATCTTTTGGCCAACCCAATATTAAGCAAGTTTCAACAAGCATGGCAGCACTGAAATTATATACAGTATGTTTCTTTCTCTCATTGCACTTAAGCTAGCATTCAGTGAAAATGGGAAACTAGAAAGTACTTATATTTGGTAATTATGAAATACACTTCTATATAACCTAAAAAATAAGAAATTTGAATTACAAAACATTTTGAACTGAATGATAATAAAGATCATGCCAAAACTTATGAAAAATCCTCCCCCTGAAATGCACATATCAGAAAGAAAAGCTGGAAATATACAAGTGTTCTGCACCCATATTAGGAACCTAAAGTAGGAAATGAAATCCAGGGAAAGTAGATGGAAACGAGCATGTCGACATGCATGTATGTGCATGAAATGGTAGCAGAGGGTTTTTCTTTTTCCCTCTTGGGGTAGAATTTTGAATAAATTTTATTTTTCTCATTAAGGAAGCTGCAACAAACAAATCAAATTGCAAATGGTTTTGAAGCACACTTGGAACTTTTTAAAAACTGACTTTATTAAGTTATAAAGCAAGTTCCAAAAAATGTCACATAAACTACTTTTATTGCGCTTCGCCATTAATCTGGAAAACAGCCACAAGGTAACTAGAAAGCCCCTATATTTAGATGTTTTGAAAGACACTTTCTAAATAACTTTCCAAAATAATTCACAGTCAGAGTTGGAAAATAATTTGCATGGAAAAATAATAAAAATACTGCAAAACAGAGCCAGATCGTTTTGGTTTCAAAAACGATAAAAGCTTCAAATTCAGTGGATCTCAGCCAAGGGTGATTTTTGCCCCTGTGAGGACATTAGGCAAGCACTGAGCCACTTCAGGTTGTCGTGAGGGGAGGGGCAGGGAGGGTATTATCTGGGTGCCATGAATAGAGGCGCTGGATGCTAATAAGCACCTACAATGCAGAGGACAATTGCCACAAGAGAATGAATTATCTGGTCCAAAAGCTCAATAGCGCTGAGAATGAGAAACCCGGCTCTGTATCATAAAGACTCCATTAGAGTAGAAACAGCATGTCACTTTGCATCCCAGACCTGAAATGCTGCCTTTCTTTAAACAGGCAGCATGGAAGCTGAAATTTAAAGAACAAAAAATGCCAGTCATCTTGCAAAAATTGCAATGGAGTGTCCTAGGCAAAAGGCCGGGGGAAAAGGAAGTTCTGACGACTTACGAGACTTAATCACATTGTCATACAACAGAATAGGCATTTGAGGGTCCCTGCATCTTTACATTGTTCATAAGTCACTTTAATAACTGTTTAATAATGTTACTTAGAACAAATACTCTTGCTCCTTTAGATTCCAGATTTAACCATCTACAGTTTTCCTCTTTGAAAATGTGGACATTCGCTATATTGTGTGTTCCTCAGATCACCAACCCGGGGCACATTTCAATAACAAAATACTTGTGATTTATGGAACACCACACATCCAGGCCCTGAACTCATTTAAAATGCTAAGCATGTTTTTACAATTTTACGTAGTCATTAATATATTTGTGACTAACAAAAACAATTTTTCTAGCTCTCTGAATTACCTCACTTCTGTTTTCTTTCAAGTGTTAACTATTTCTGCATCATACGCAGCTACAAAAATATAATGATCATTCTTTCATGACAGCATATTTACCTTGATAACTTATGAGAATCAACTGAAAAGTAATACAAATAGAATTTGGTACAGTGAGGGGGAAATAACATGCAGAAATAAATATTCTTTATATATAGAAATAGTAAGTTAAAAATATAATTTTTAAAAAAGACTCAATAACAATAAAACAGGTAAAAAGAAAAAACCCCAGGAATAAACTTAACAGCAATGTACAAGATCGGTATGAACTAAATGGGAAAATGCTACCCAGCAGCAGAAACTTTAACAAATGAAAAGTATCATCATGTTCTTGGATTAAGAAGAAAAAACACATGATACCTATTTACCAAAATTGTGAATAAATGTGATATAATCTAGATTAAAATAGAAAAGTGGTCCCACAAGAAGTGGTTACTGAAATTGGGGCCTGAGACATATACCCCAGAAACGGTCTGGCCACCCTTTTCTGCTCCTCACAAGTTGGCTGTGTCTGCCCTCCAACCCCCTCACCTCAGCCACCCAGCTCACCTAACGTCCCTGGATTTCACTGCTTGCATCACATTTGGCCACGGCCTTCAACTCATGACCCAAGGAGGCCAGCAGTCGGCAGCACATAACCTCCAGTCCGTGTAGTTGCACATCCCTCTTCATCCCTCCTCCCCTCAGGCCTGCCAGCCTCCCATCCAGCCCCACCCACATCCGCGGCCTGCCCCACCCCCTGACCTGCAGCCCCAGTGCCACCTCTGGCCTTCAGACAGATCCTGCCCCTCATCTGTAAGTTTGGTTTTTAGTCATCCATTTAAACAGAAACAGCCAAGAATCAAGTACACTTGTGGACATGCAGTGTAATGAAGAAATACATTAATAATGTATACTTTATAAAATTAAAGACTACTGGACTTCCGGCCAAGATGGAGGCGTAAGTAGATACACTTTGCCTCCTCACACAACCAAAAGAAGGACAACAACAAATTAAAACAAAACAAAACAAAAAAAAAACAAGATGAACTGCCAGAAAATCTAACTGTATGGAAGTCCGACAACCAAAGAGTTAAAGAAGAAACATTCATCCAGACCAATAAGAGGGGTGGAGGTGGGCAGCCGGGGTGGAAAGGACATGCAGCAAGGCTGCGGTTGGCAGACCAGGCGGTGCCACATTCACGTGCAGATAAACTGGGAGGAACAACTGAGGAGCGAGAGAGGCTGTGCAACCCAGGGTTCCAGTGCAGGAAAAGAAAGCCTCAAAACCTCTACCGGTAAAAACCTGTGAGGGTTGCAGCAGCGGGAGAAACTGCCAGTCTCACAGGAGGGTTCAGTTGAGAGACCCACAGGGGCCTACAACGTACACAACAAACCCACCGACCCAGGAATCAGCACCAGAAGGGCTCAGTTTGCTTGTGGGTAGCAGGGGAAGCAACTGAAAGCGGACCAAGAGCCAAGCAACCCGCAGTGTTCCCCCTCAGACCCCTCCCCTACAGACAGCACCAAAAGGCAGTGACGTGGGTTGCCCCACCCTGGTTAACACCTAAGGCTGCGCCCCTCAAATGTAATAGGCACGGAAACAAAAAATATATATATATGGCCCAAAGTAAAGAACAGATCAAAGCCCAAAAAATAGAACTAAGCGATGGAGAGATAGCTAACCTAACAGACGCAGAGTTCAAAACACTGTTAATCAGGATGCTCCCAGAAATGGTTGAGTATGATCGCAAAATTGAGGAAAAAATGGAAGACTATGCAAAGTGAAATAAAGAAAAATACACAGGGAATCAACAGTGAAGGGAAGGAAACTGAGACTCCAATCAATGATTTCGAGCAGAAAGAAGAAAGAAACATTCCATCAGAACAGAATGAAGAAACAAGAATTCAAAAACAATGAGGAGAGGCTTAGGAACCTCTGGGACAACTTTAAACACCCCAACGTCCGAATCATAGGGGAGCCAGAAGGAGAAGAGGAAGAGCAAGAGACTGAAAACTTATTTGAGAAAATAATGAAGGAGAACTTCCCCAATCTGGGAAAGGAAATGCCCTTCCAGGAAGTCCAGGAAGCTCAGAGAGTCCCAAGGAAGTTAGACCCAAGGAAGCACACAACAAGGCACATCACAATTACTTGCCCAAGATTAAAGATAAGGAGAGAATCTTAAAAGCACCAAGAGAAAAGGTGGCAGTTCCCTGCAAAGGAGTTCCCATAAGACTGTCAGCTGATTCCTCAAAAGAAACTTTACAGGCAAGAAGGGGCTGGAAAGTATTAAAAGTCATGAAAGCCAAGGACCTACATCCAAGGTTACTCTATCCAGCCAAGCTATCATTTAGAATGCAAGGGCAGATCAAGTGCTTCCCGGATAAAGCAAAGTTAAAGGAGTTCATCATCACCAAACCCTTATTAAATGAAATGTTAAAGGGACTAATCTAAGAAAAAGAAGATAAAAAATATGAACAGTAAAATGACAGCAAACTCACAACTATCAACAACTGAACATGAAAAAAAAAAAGCAAAAGCTAACTTAAGCAAACTGCTAGAACAGGAACAGGATCACAGAAATGGAGATCACATGGAGGTTATCAGCTGGGAGGGGAGGGGGAGGGTAGAGAATGGGGGAAAAGGTACAGGGAATAAGCAGCATAAATGGTAGGTACAGAATAGACAAGGGGAGGTTAAGAACAGTGTAGGAAGTGGAGAAGCCAAAGAACTTACATGTATGACACATGAACATGAACTACGGGGGGGAATACTGGTGAGAGGTGGGGTGCATGGCAGAGGGGAATAAAGGAGAGAAAAAGATAGGACAACTGTAATAGCAAAATCAATAAAATATATTTTAAAAAATAAAAATTAAATTAAAGGCCGCTTTGAAAAAGAACTTTAGAGAATAAAAAGACATGACACAAACAGGTCAAATATATAAATTACCTAAAACATAGGATACAAAAAAATTAAAGTAAAAGATACACAGTGTGGTGCAAAAGTAGGTTTACAGTTGTTCATACAGAAAATAATATAATAATTATTAAATAATAATACAGCAATAAACTTTGTTTCTCAAACCTACAATTCTAAACCTACTTTTGCACCCTGTATTATGCAAACATAAACCAAATGAAAATTACATAATAACACACAGTAGACTTCAAGGTACAAAGCATTACTAGAAATGAGGAGCACTTCATATCAATAAGTTCAATTTACCAGGAGGATCCGAATCCACCGTGTACTCAATATCACAAACTTCAATTATATAGAACAGAGATACAGAGAAAAACTTACAATCATAATAGGTTTAACAAACCTCTCTCATCGGGGATGGAGCACACCTCGTTCAGAAACGAGAAACCACCTCAAAAAATTCGGTACAGATGGAAGAAACACCACGAGCTGCAAACTGGATTCGACATTCGCAAACACCCGACTAGACACAGCTTTTCCCGCTTACCCGCACGAAGATGTTATTCCCAAAATGAACGCGAGACGGCAGCAGAGATGCACACGCGGAACATTTTTTACATTGACCGTATCGTAATGAAGCAAACAAGTTTCAAAAAAAATTCAAAGGGTTGAAATTACATGAAGTATGTTTCTTGCTTTCATGGTAGATAATCTAGAAACCAATCATAAAAGGTAACTAGAAAATTCTTACATTTAAAAGTTATGAAACACACTTCTAAATAACCCTCAAAAAGAATCACAATTGGAGTTAAAAAATAATTTGAGCTGAATAATAATAAAAATAATACATTAAAAAGTCATGAGAAAATGTAGTCACAAATCCACATATTAGGGGGAAATAGTTGAAAATTCACAAGTTTTGTATCCATATTACAAACCCAGAATAATAAATTAATCCAAGGAAAGGAGGAGAACAGAAAAAGGCAAGTACAAATGTCTGGACAGGTATATACGTAAAATAGCAGCAGTTATTACCTGTTTGGGTAGGATTTTGAATTAATTTTTATTTTCCTGTATAATTTCAGTAAGCTGAAACAAAAAAAGGAAGTCTCAGTTTGGGTTAAAAAAAAAAAAGTACAAGAAGAAAACATGGCATAATTTAAACATAATCTAAACTGTTGTGGTTACAACACCAGAAGCCTTTCCTCTGATCACCCAGCCCGATCTCGCGGTTCAGAGGGACCCCTTTTCCAATCTGCGCTTCTTTGTGAGCAAATGCATCAGGGCAAAGAGGGAACGACAGGACCCGCCTGGAAAGAGCAGCACAGCCTGAGACGGAACTTGCCCCAGGGCTCCTCACAGCCAAGAGTTTTCACGACTAAGCAGCAGCACCACTGAGCTGACCCACGGGGCGGCTTCATGATTCACCTGTAACGACACTGAGCTTCTTAGAAGCCATGCTGCACTCACAGCCATTCCGTACCAAAACTGAACTATTTGCACTAAATAAAGTTTCCTTCTTCACCACACCCCAACTCTGGAGCTCCTGTTGGCATTGAATTAGAGCCAACAACCATCAGTTCTCAGACACCACATGCCAAAGACAGATTCAACCCCAGGCCACAGACCCTGGAGGCAGAACCCGGATCTGTAACCAAGGCCCCACAGCCAGACTCCAGCCTTGGAGCTGGACAGTGGAGCCCAGTTGCCAGGTGCTGGAGCAGAACCTAGTCCTCACAGTGTAAACAGAGCCAGAAGTCGATGAAGAGCTCTACTGTCTTTCTACATCCCAGCAGCTGCCTCACAAATACTTTTTCATGCCAATGCAAATGTACAAGAGAGGAAAATAACTTGCCGCACTACTGAATTATTCCAAAACCTGCAGAAATAGACAAAAAAAGCTGGCAGAGCAAAAATAATAATAATAATAATGCTTACTCTTACCAGGAGACGTCCATGATCTCTCAGCGGCTGCACTTTCCAGAAGTTTGTGTCCCAGCGGTGAATGTCACGTGGCCGGCTCACCAAAACTGTGGAGGATTAAAAAGTTATTTTTTGTCATATCTTCTAAGTTCTAACAGCTGGGATAATAATCAAATGAACATAATCATATTAACAGGAGATATTCAATGTTTAATACATACTCAAGGGGAATTCATATTCAAATGAATACCAAACACAATGAAGTAATATTTGGTGTATAGGACATTTTGGCAAATGGAAGAACAGAGTATTAGATTTTAAAGGTGAAATAGGTGACATGTAGGTAATTAAACAGTATATCTGGCAGGTTAGTTTTTGGTGGGCAACCCCAAAAGCTGTCAGACACAAGGAGTAAGGTAAGAGGGTCGACAAGCCTTTGCTGGGAGTATTAGTGTCTACAGCTCAGGTGACTGTGCAGAAGCTCTCTTTGTAAACCAAATTATGGCAACTAAATCTCTTAGAAAGAAATGAGATAACGATCATAAGTAATTTCTCAGTCTTTCCTTTCTTAACAGCCAGGGTAAAATCAACATGCCAAGTGTGAACTGTCAGCTCTCTTCATTACCACCTTGAAACTTTAGATAGAAGTTTTATACCCACAGGCTAACCTAGTACATTGTTCCATATTGCACTGACATAAATAATCAGTTAGTTTTAAGAATAACTTTCTTCAGTTAAATTGTTAAATCTTACTTAAGTAAATGGTGACGTACGCATACTCCCCAAATTTACCTCCTATTAAATATGTGACTGCTTGCTTACATGGTGAAGAAACGATCTTTCCTCTGACCTCCAGAATCTTTAGGTTGGTCTAATAATCCAATAGCTATGACACAGATTAGCAAAAGAAAATAACCAAATTTAGGATGTACATAGGCATGGGAACCTCGCTTACATAAGAGAGCCAGAAACCCCACATGCAGAAGAGCATCAGAAATAGAACCGAAACGTGGGTACAGAAAACATACTGAGGCAGCGATGATGTAAGATGCTTTGGGCCCTCTAAGTGTCCTTGCAAAATAAAATGGTAGGAATAGCTGCTTAGTAAATAGGTGCCATTCCCAAGATGTGCACTAGATGGCAGCAGAGAAGAGCATTTCGAGGTAGCGGGCACCTGAGAGTGTCGGCGCTCCACTCCGCCCGCACAGAGGGTCCTGTCCTATCAGCGCTGGATTCTCTCAGTGCCAGGGAGGGGTCTCGCCCGAGAGTGTATGGAGCCCTGACCTATCAGATCTGAGCCCTGTGATTAGGGGAGAGTCCCCCCCCCCCCCAGAGAGTAGGGGGTTCTGTCACTTACCTCTGAGTCCTCTGACTGTGGGGACAGGTTCCCTCCGTTGGGGATCCTTTCACGTCTGTTCTGGGTCCATTTAGTGTGAAATGTGAACCCACCTGAGAGAGCAGGGGCTCAGCCCCATCGGCTCCGAGTCAATATGTGGTCGTCACGTCTCTGGTTCTTAGGACGGAGAAGATTGTCCTCTTGAGAAATCAGAGACCTGGCTAAACCAGCATGAACAGAAACATGTCTTAAGGAAACACAGTATCTTTGCTGTAGGGGCGCAAAGTGTTTCACATCATCTCATCTGGTGCCGCACAACACAGGAAAGATTTGTCCTTCTAACAAAGTGAAATAGAACCAAACTCTGCTTCCACATCAGCTTACTTTTTTTCATATTAATATTCATTTACTTAGTGAAATTTATTCCCCTTAGTCAACGTCACCACACATAAAACTTTTTCTCTCTACTTTCCCCTTCACAAATCTTCTACCACTTATCTTTTTACATTCAGCTTTTGTCCTGCATTCCCTCTGTCTCACTCTAGAACAGCCAGCCTCTCTTAGGACAAAATTCTCTTTCTCTGAAAAATACACGCCCCTACTTCATACCTTTTTATTCAATCACAACATATCTTGTTCTTCTCTTAAACATAGTTCTTTTCTCTATTGCTTTTTTCTGTACCTTTCATTAAAATTCTTGAGCTTTAAAAAAACTTAATTTCTAGTGAAAACTAAAAGAAACTGTTAATTCTGCTGCACAAGTATTCTTTAGTTTGATATTCATAAACAAATTCAGTCACTTCTAGAGATATATTTATTCATAGCACAATTTTTTTAATATTCCGCAAGACTTGTTTACTAAAAGTCTCATATCCTTAGTTCCTCTACAATTTGCAGTAAAACACAAATAACCCTGTGTTCTGTCAGCCTAACCCTCGCCCCAACTCTCACTGCCTTACACGACACAAGAACCTACAGACCCCGCGGTTTTCCGCACCGAGCGGCTCCTCTGCGGACGACGCTCCCTCCGCATCCCCTGCTCCTCCGGGTCCCAGGAGGCGCCGCCCCCGGGGCAGCGGAAGCCGCTGAAACCGCCGCAGCTGAGCGGCCCCGCGCGGAGCCACGACAGGCTTCCCGACCCGACAGAGCGTCCTGGGCGCCCCGAGGAGCCACCGCCCGGGCAGGTGCGCACCCCGCAGTTCGGGGCCGCCCCGGGGTCCCCTATAGCGGTCCCGTTCAAATCCACTAAATTTGGGGAAAATTCCAGCAGAAATGGAGCCACATATCCCATGACTTCTCCTAAAACAGTCACAATGCGATTGGAAACTACAGACCCCAGGAAATGAAGCGTTGTCTCCACATCGCTCGCCGCTGGAAACAAAGACGGAGGCGGCCGGCGCCGCGGCCCCGGCTGCTCAGCAACGCAGGTCGCAAAGCGGCGCCGGCCCGAGGGCTTCCAGACGCAGTCACTCCGGGCAAGGAAGGTCCCAAATTTAGCAAAGTGTGGGGGGAGCAATTCTCCTCTGATACCTTTTACCTGATTCCTCAAGTCCACGCGGGACCCGCCTAATTTTGTTACAATATCAACGTTCACTTTCATCTTTAGGGAGACCTGGTCACAGTGGCCACAGCAAAGAAGGCCGTTTCCGTCAGTCACTTCACTTACCGGACCAGGTCTGTCCCCAAACTCCATCTCCGCCTTCCCTGTGCCAAGCACACAGTGCGCACGAGACGTCCACCGGGGCGGCATCCGCTCGGACAGGGGCATTTACTTCACCAGGGGAATCTCGGACGTGTAAATGCAGACCCCTCCCGACTGGCACCTGAACAGCCCAGAAAAGGTCTGGAGAGAAAAGCGCTCCCGTGACTAGCCTACTGCCCGGAGGCAGGACGTGCGCGCCGGGCCCATGCTCAGGCGCCGGGGCCTCAGCTC
>PVJD01017022.1:0-18918 GCA_004026545.1 Mormoops blainvillei
AATAAATAAATAAAATTTTGTAAAGAAGGAAAGCAGGAGAAAGGGAGGGGCACTGGGGAGGAAGGTCTTGTATTAGTTATTTATTACTGCATAACAAATAACCAATAGCCAAATTAGACCCGGCTGGTGTGGCTCGCTGGATTGGTCACCAGCCTGTGAGCTGAAAGGTCACCAGTTCAGTTCCTGGTCAGGACACACGCCTGGGCTGCAGGCCAGGTCCCCAGTTTGGGGCACAACCACATTGATGTTTCTCTTCCTCTCTTCCCCCTTCTCTATAAATAAATAAAATCTTTTTTAAAAACCCAAACTTAGTTGCTTAGCGTTATAACAACACTCGATTATCTCTTATCGTTTCTGTGGGTCAGGAGTTTGGGGGTGGTTTAGATGGGTGATTCTGTTTGGGATGCCCAGTGAGGTGGCTGTCAGGTGCCTCCCAGCCAGGCCTGCGGTCATCTGGAGGCTGGACTGGGGCCAGGGGATCCGTTTCCATGGCCAGCCCGTTGGTGCTGGCTCCCGGCTCTCGGTCCCGTGCCCTTGATGTGGGCCTCTGTGGGGCTGCTTGAGCGTCCTCCCAGCATGGCTGCTGGGCTGCTCCAGAGAGAGAAATCCAGGAGGCCAGGGCAGGAGCCACGTGGCCTTTTACAGTTGAGCCTCACCTGGTTATCACGCACGGTTCCTTCTGTCACGTGCTTCTTATTGCACAGAGCAGCCTTGACGATGTGTGGGAGGGGACGACACGAGGGCATGAATATCCAGGGGCAAGGCCTGTCGAGGGCCATCTTGGAGGCTGGTGGATAGTTTGCCAGGGCCACCGTAACAAAGGGCCACAGGACGTCTGATGACCTTCTGCTACGGACCGGATGTTTGTGCAGCCCCCTCCGCCCTGACCCAGCCTTCACGGGTTGGAGCCCCAGCCCCCATGTGACGTGTTGGGAGGTGGGGGCCCTTGGGGGTTGATTAGATTGTGAGGGTGGTGCCCCTCGTGAATGGGAGTAGCATCCTTACAAGGAAGGGAGAGGAGAGATGGGCTCTCTCTCTGCTGTCCATCCACAAACAAGGAAGTGGGCTCTCACCTGGAACCAACCGTGCTCTTCTCAGCCTTCAGAACAGGGAGGAACATGCGTCTGTTGCTGAAGCTTCCCAGCCTACGGTATTTTTGTTACAGTAGCTCCAACCCAGGCTGTATCTGTGGGGCTCCCTCACCCTCTGGCTTCCTGTTGGCTGGGGCCGGTGGGGTCACAGTCCAGAAACTGGAGGAGGAAGAAGAGCGAAGCCGGGGTGGTTTATTCTCTCAGATCCATCCTTGCTGACTCGGAAGTGGTAACAGCTCCCTCACCCTTCTCTCACTGGTTTCCCTATGAGCCACACCTTCGTAAGTCATCCTATCAAACTCCTCTCAGGTTGCCACCTGGGAGTTTCCCATCTCCTGCCGGGACCCCGAGTGATGCCACCAGGATTTGGGTATTCTACAAAAGAAATTACCACATTGGCACTTTACTCCAACAGAGATCACCTGCTGGATTTCTTGCCAGCCGAGTGGAATGAGGGCTTGCTCTCAAAGTCACGCTGATTCATAGAAAATAACGATGGGGTATGATGGGTCTCGTACACTTGGGGGACGAAGATGAAACCGTGGAGCCTCCCCAGCACCAGCTCCCAGGGCTACAGAGCTTGGTGCTAGTTACTTAGGCGTTTTTTTCTCCCGCATCCTGCGCAGGAGATGGAGGCGCTGGGGGAAGATCCGGGAGGCACACCCACATTGTCTCTCTCATGAGGCCTCCACCCAGAAGGGGCCCTGCTCGTGGCCAGAATGGTCATTGGCCAGCTCCTGGGAGCTGCGTGCAGCAGGTGACATATCGTACTTTGTTCTGTTTAATCTAAGCACTGAGGGGACGCCGCTCGGTTTCAATGTTTGTACTGCTTTGCTCAGAAGAGGAAGTTCACAGCTTTTACTTTATCAGGACAAAAGCAGAAACTGACCTGCCAACAGTTAATTGCACTAATTCCTTTCACAAATATTTACCGAGTTCATTATTGTATTTGCAAGTCCGAAGCAGAAGATGGAGAGCCCTTTAAAGACCTCCTCCCACTCTTCACCAGAGGGGACAACAGGGAGCCCAGAAGGACCCGAAAGACAGAGCTCTCAGACAGTATCGAGCACGCTGGGTGCATTTGTTACGGGTCGAATTGTGTCCCCCCAAAAGACATTTAGAAATACTAACCCCCCAGAACCTCAGGATGTGACGTTACTTGGAAATAGGGTCTTTACAGATGTAATTAGTGAAGATGAGGTCCTACTGGAGTAGAATGGGCCCTGACTCCGACTTGTCGGGTGACCCACAAGCGTGCCACGTGGTGATGGAGGCAGCGATTGGCTTTGAGCTTTCAGAACAGTGAGAGAATAATTTTCTATTACTTTAAGCCACGCAGTTGGTATTATGTTATTACAGCAACCCTAGGAAATGGGTAGAGTGTAAGGCACGTTTATCAAATGGATGGAACATGTGCTGGGCCGGTCCTCAACTCCCAGTTCAGCACAGAAGCCGACTCAACACAACAGTTTCCTGGCCGCTGTGGCCCGGGACCCGTGTTCCTTGGTCAGAGTGTGGAGCCCCATGGCCACTAATAGGAGGGCCTGGGGGTGAGTCAAACAGAGCATGAGCTGGTTGAACCTTGGAAGCTACCAGAAGCCATGCAGTTAGGGCGCAGGGGCGACCTGACATAGCAACACCCCTGCTTCCAATTCATAGTCACTCAAGACCTTAGAGCCCATTTGGATGGCGTGAGTTTTCTTTCCAGAAGAAACTCAGTCTTGTGAACTAGATGCCCGGACCCGAATGGAGCCAACCTGGCTGGAGGTCTAGACCTCTTGGGTCACCCCCAGGTGCGGAGCCCAGCCAGAAATAGACTCCCGGGTGGCGCCGCCCCCTCCTGCCCCCTTGGACCTGAATGAAAGGAACCAGGGAGGCCAGGTTGCTGAATAAGCTTCATTTCACAGCAAAGCAGGCGATCGGGAGACTGCTTTATCACCCACAAGTTCCGGAAAAGGCCAGTGAGAGTAAAGCCTCCGTTCGCTGAGCCACGTGAGGACTCTGGGAGGACACGTTGAAACCTAAGGGCAACCCAAGGGCAACCCAGCTCACACTTCCCCTCTCCGCTGGACCAAAAAGCAGAAACAGGGATTGGATTACAATGGTGCTTTTGTTAATATCAGACGCCAGCAATCTGAGAAGGTGGCAGGTAAAAACTGTAACAAGCGCCTTCCTTTGAGCTTTCAGAAGCAAGTTTGTATAGGGGAAACGTGGGGAATTGTGGGGCGGCGGTGGGGGTGGGGAGGCGGGGAATCCCTTGGCGGAGTGCTGACATGCGCTTTCTCTTGGGTGCGAGGGGAAGGGGGAGCTGCCTGAAGGGAGTCACCTGCTTCTTCCCAAGGTCCCTCCCCTTGTCCCGCTGTTATCTCTCTCTCTCTCTCTCTCTCTCTCTCTCTCTCTCTCTCTCTCTCTCTCTCTCTCTCTCTCGTTTGCATCAGTTTTCCACTCTTCCATGGGCAGGAGGGCTTTATGGCCTGGAAACTATGTAATCTCTGGTCAGGGAGGAGAGGTACGAACCATTTGTGCTTGATTAGGGGAGATAAGGTCTTGTGAGTCACCTGCTGGCTGTAAATTGCTTCAACTGTTAGGCCTTGTTCCATGCTCTTGTCTCAGTCTCCACATCCCATTTGCCCAGGAGCTGCCCTAGCTTCTTACTGTCCCATCTCAAAGTCTCAGCATCACTTTGTGGCTCAGGGACGCTCTGAACACAGCCGCTGGCCTCAGGCTCACACATTCACTAGCTCGTTTGTCCTGGACTTCACCAATGAAACAGTGCCTGGCCCAGGAAGCACACACTGTATGAAATGTCCAGAAAAGGCCAATCCCTAGAGAGAGGACGCAGATTAGATTGGTGTTCGGTCGCCTGGGGCTGGGAGGGAGGGAACTGAGAGAACATGGGGAATGATGCCTTCACGGGGCACGGGCTTCGAACACTGATGACGGCTATGGGCACGCAACGCGTCACCCACTCTGATCTATAAGCCACTAAAAACCAATGACTTGTGTATTTTAAATGAGTGAATTTTATAGTATGTGAATTATACCGTGTTGACTGGAAAATAACTATCAACTAGGTGTGTTTCGTCACCAAAAAGGAGGGATTCAGGAAAAAGAAAGGTTGCAACCCAGGGCACAGGCATGGATGCCATGGACAAACTCCGGCCTCTGTGCCAAGATGAAGGGGTAGTTACAGATGGGAGAGGAAAGTTAGGCGAAGAGGAAGTTAGAACCACAGACCTTTATTATAAACAGAGTCTTTCCGGCAGGGTTCTCATGATAACTGAGACTGCAAATACTTCTATTAAGTCCAGTTCCTCCCATAGACCCTGCTGACCGATTATGTTTGCTTAAAGTTTCAGTTAGTCTTTATCAAGCTCAATAAAGCTGTTATTAAAAATAAGCTGCACCTGGCTTGTAGACACAGGTAGTGAGGTTTGGCTATTCTCACTCCCAGAGAAGAGGCTGCTGTTACATGTGGGTTCTGAAGCAGGGACCGGTGGGGTGTCCAGTGCCGCATGAGGGTGTGTTGGCGGTGGTTAAAAGGGAAAAAAAAAAAAAAAAAAGACAGTTTTGAGACCTTCAGGGAAATTATAATTCAGGTGGGTATGATATCACATTCAGATTACTGTTAATTTCAGCTCTCGTAACAGCATAGCGTTTGTTATACATTTTTAAAAGATTTTTAAAAAATTATTTTTAGAAGGGAAGGGAGGGAGAAAGAGGAGGCGAGTAACATCGACGTGCAAGAGAAACATTAATTGTTTGCCTCTCCCACGCCCCCCGCCCCCCAACCAGGGACCCGGTCGGCGACCCAGGCGCATGACCAGACCCAGAGTCAAACCAGAGGCCTTTTGGTTCACAGGCTGGCGCTTGATCCACTGAGCCACACCAGCCGGGGCTATTTTTAACTTTAATTTTATTATTTTTTAAAGATTTTTATTTATTTATTTATTTTCCCCCCCAAGAGAGGGAAAGGGAAGGAGAAAGAGAGGGAGAGAAATATCAATGCGTGGTCACCTCTCACGCACACCCTACTGGGGACCTGGCCTGCAACCCAGGCATATGCCCCGACTGGGATTCAAACCAGCGACCCTTTGGTTCTCAGGCCGGCACTCAACCCACTGAGCCACACCAGCCAGGGCCCAGGGCTTTTTTTTAAAATCTTGAAAGTATGTTTATTAAAGCTGGGGAAAGTGAAACAAGGAAGGGCTTAAGACAAAAGGGGCAAGCAGAGAGAATTAGATAGGGCTGCTATTGGCTCACTGAGAAGTGTCTCAGTGAAAGGAGTGAGCCAAGGCGGGGCTGCTTTGGTCCACTGGAAAGTCAGAGAGAAGGGGACCTTCGGGACAAGTTCGGGGGCGGGAGGCGCGGTGAGCCCAGGACGAGCTGCCACTGCCCACCGCTCCCCTGGTTGCAGTCGTCATGGGTCCCTCAGAGTTTAGGAGACGTGGGGGATGAAAAGGGGGCAGGGGAACGCGCGGTCATGCCCCTGGGAGGGAAAGCAACATTTTTAAGTATGGGTGAGGTACAGACCAAACGAGACTGGCAACATGTGGAAAACTGAGGGATGGGGCTGTTGTACCTTTTGGTCTACTTTTGTGCTTGTTGTTAAATACATTGTGCTTCCATAAATACATTTGTAAAAAACTCGCCAAGTGCCTGCTCCAGGAGACGAGCTTAGGGTGGCCTGGTCCCCGTTCCCACCCGACAGGGCGCCAGTCTGATGACAGAGTCCATGGGGAAGCTTCATGGTGGAGGCTGCAAGAATGTTTGAAATGCCCCTTCAGTTTTGCTGAATATCTCCTGACGGGTGCCGAGCCCGTGCATGACAGGTTGGGCCATCCCCAGCTCGGCCCTATCCATGCACCTTCCCTGTGGTCACAAGAAGCATTCCATCCACACTGCCACACACAGCCCGGGCCCCTCCAGCCCTGTGGTCATAAGCAAAACACGGCCTGGGCTCAGATACTTACAAGCAAATTTCTCACCTACAGGCATGTCTGGCAAAATGTCGAAAAGCCACACCCAGGCAAGACAATTTCTCATTAAGTAACTTCTGGCCTCCCCAACCCCAGTCATGACATGAGGTGGTAGATGGGAAAAGAAAGTTAGGAGAAGAGGAAGTTAGAACCCTAGAGCTTTATTATAAACTGAACGAGTGTTTATGGTGTGTGTTTGGGTAGGATGTACACACCTCACCTCAACACGCAGCATAGATTTATAAATAGAACCTGGTTGGAACATCACTGGACCCACCTGCACTTCATGGATACATTCCAGGACGTGGATTTCCTGAAAATCCCTTCCTTCCTTCATTCAACAAACATGTACAGAGCACCTACAATCTACCCAGAAATGGTCTTGGCAGTGGGGACACAGTAGGGCGCAAGTCAGACCTGCTTCCTGCTCTCAAAGGACTGTCACCGTAGTGGGAGGTGTTGCAGTCAGCGGGTGCTGTGTAACAAGCCACCCCAAAACAGAACGGTTCCGCACGCAGAATTTGTTCCTTCTCACAATAAAAATGGATCGACTGCGTGGTTCTTCTCTCCACGTGGCGTCATCTGGGGTCTCTCACGCAGCTGCTTGGAGGAGAGACAGGGGCTTGCATGTGGTCCTTGTCCTGCGGGGTAGGCTGGACTTCCTCACAGCGTGGCAGCTGGAGTCCTAGGAAGCAGGTATCAGTGTTCAAGAAAATATGGGCTGTGTCTGTCGGGGACCTTGTTTATGATCAAGACCCATTACAGGGGGCTGCAGAGTCACTGGTTACCAGTGATTGTCCACCTCCTGGTGCCTCTCCCACAGGGCCTCCCTGCTTACCCACAGGGAACTTCTGAAGCAGGCACTGGCAATTTCCAGGTCAGTCTCTCACCCGGAGCCGCTCAGCTTACATGTGGCACAGCCAGGATTCGAACCCAGGCCCATGACGCCCAGTGTGCCCCTCTACTGAACTGCCACCCACTTCTCTGCAGCTAACTCCATGTAGATTACGGCCTCTTTCGAGCTTGTTGAGTAGGATGCCAAGGAGCCCAGGGGAGTGCAAGGGTCCCCGAGGCAGGATGCCCTGGGTTCGGATCCTCACTCTGCCCACCTCAGCGGCGGTCTCCTGGGAAGGGCGGGACTCATCTGCCTCGGTTCTTCATCTGTAAGGGGAAGAGGGTCTCGAAAGCATGCTCTGTGTGGGCACTGGGTACCAGGCCTGCCCCATGTACTCAGTCAACATGCACTTTTGAGCATTTATTATCAGCAGAAGTGGTTTCATGTGCTAAAGAAACAGGAAGTGTTGCCTTTATTTACTGACTTATCTATCTATATGTCAGAGAGAGAGAGAAGAAGGGAGAGAAAGAGAAACATCGATGTGAGAGAAACATTGCTCAGTTGCCTTCTGCATGTGCCCCAACCAGGGACTGAACCCGCCACCTAGGTATGTGCCCTGACTGAGAATTGAACCCACGACCTTTGGGGTATGGGATGGTGCTCCATCCAACTGAGTCACACCGGCCAGGGCAGGAAGTGCTGCTTTTAAAAATACTGACTGCACCCTGGCTGGTGTAGTTCAGTGGATTGAGCGCCAGCCTGCAAACCAAAGGGCTACCAGTTCGATTCCCCAGTTAGGACACAGACCTGGGTTGCAGATTCTGTCCCTGGACGGGGAGTATATGGCCGATGTTTCTCTCCCTCTTTCTCCCTCCCTTCCCCGTCTCTAAAGATAAATAAAATCTTTTTTTAAAAATAACATCTATAGGGTTCCTGACCTCAGGGGTCTACAGTCACCACAGGTATTATTATTCCATGACTATCTTTTTTTTTTTAAAGATTTTATTTATTTACTATTAGAGAGAGGGGAAAAACAGGGAGAGAAACATCAGTGTGTGAGTGATACATTGATTGGTTGCCTCTCACATGCCCCTAGCTGGGGACCTGGCCTGCCACCCAGGCATGTGCCCTGACTGGGAATCGAACCGGCGACCTTTCAGCTCACAGGCCGGTTCTCAATTCACTGAGCCACACCAGCCAGGGCATAGTCCATGACTATTCTTTTATTACCATTCAAGATGCAGTACAAATATAAAACAGTGTTCTGGGAATGGACCAGGAACAGAGAATTATCAGGGTTCTTGGTGGCTCAAGGAGTCAGACTAACCTTGACCCCCAAATCGCAGAGGAGCTGCCTAGACAAGAGGAGCACAGCAGTTTGGGAGTGAGTAATTTGGATGAACACCTGCCTCTCTATCATCTTCTCAGTGACCTTGGGCCTTCTCCTGGGCTTTCTCTGAGCTTGGGCGTCTGAAGGGAGCAAAGTGGAAGTCGAAGCCAGACACAGAGGCTGCGGGGGTGCTTAAGCAGGTGTGGGAGGAACAGGAGGCCTCCAGCAGAGGCCGGGCTGGGCAGGCAAGGCTTGGAGGGCCCGTGAGATCTCTCCTGGGGGCGACCAGAGCCATGGTGGCGGGAGAGGGGAGTGTGGCGATCGGCAGTGGAGGAGGAGGGGTTAAGGTTGTGTGTGAGAAACAGCCGTATCACAGGCTGATATGGCAATAATCAATTCTCCATTTTTAAGTGGCATTTAGTCCCTTCACAATGGCGTGCAACCCTCACCACTATCTACTTCCAGAACATGTCCATTGGCTCAGGAAGAAACCCTATACGCATTAGCAGTTACTCCCTATTCCTCCCTCCTCCGGCCCCTGGCAGCCACTGATGTGCTTTCTGTCCCTCTAGGTTTGCCTGTTCTGGACAGTTCATTTGAGTGACCCTACAATACCCAGCCCTCTGTGGGTCTGGTCTCTCTCACCGAGCCTAATGTTTTCAAGGCCCATCTCCGTTCCCGCACGTGTCAGTACTTCGGCCCCTTTGGTGACTGAATACCGCATAGACTTTTGCAACGTTTATGAGTGACAATGTTAATTGTACTAATTTATTTAACAAACACTGGTAGAGCACTATTGAGAAGTCAGAGATTCTCACAGCCCCACTCCCAGATGGTGTCCGGAACAAAGTAGGTACTTAATTAAATAGCTATTGAATAGATTGAACAGAAGGGACCTCACCTGGCCCTGGCCCGTGTGGCGCAGTTGGTTGGAGCATCGTCCTGTCAACTGAAAGTTCTCGGGTTTGATTCCCAGTCAGGGTGTGTGCCTGAGTTGTGGGTTCAGTCCCTGGTCAGGGTGCTTACAGGAGGCAACCGATCGATGGTGTTTCTCTCTCCCTCTCTCTCTCCCTTCCTCTCTCTAAACTCAATAAGCATATCCCCGAGGGGGGGGGGACAGGGAAAAGAGGGGGAGAAAAAAGAACCTCTCATAGAGGGTATAGCCTGGAGACTACAGTGAAGAGAAAGTGACAAGAGATATCAAGCCCCGCCCCGCCCTCCACCATTGGCCCAACTGAACCAGGACGTATTTCCAGGGGCCTAGCGGAGAGACACCGTCTGACAGCTCCAATCAGAAGCGCCAAAGACGAAGGTGGACTCCAAGCAGTGGTCTAGTGGAACCAGTAAACACACCTCTCTCCAGAGCTGATAGTTCGATTCCTAGGAACGTGGCAAGCTGGTTATAAAGCACAGCCATGCTGGCGAATTAAATTATATCACTTACCACTGAAAACATTACATCAAAAGCAAAGGTCGCAAATGCTCAAAATTCACCGTGCCCTGAGTGTTTTACTATATTCGACGCTGACCTCGCCCTCGGGGTTATTTATGCCCACTGTATCCGTGCATCTCTTTCCCATGCTGTGGCTCAGGCACGTCGCGCTTGTTGCTCGAACCTGACGGCGGTGGGAATCGTTGACGCCTGAGAAACCGGCTAATTCCACCAACCAGGATCTTTTCCTTTTTTCTTTCCTCCAGAGAGCTGGTGGTTAAGAGTTTTGCCAGCCACCCCTGGTCCCGAAACAGGAGAGCCGAAGGGTGGGACAACGGTCCTCCGCTTGAGAGTACTATCCCTGGAGGGGGCGGCTGGAAAATTCGTGGGGGCGTTTTCAGGTGTCACCATCGTGGTCCGAAGCTATCACCGTTAGTGGCCGGCGCCAACAGCCAGGGCTACTAAGTGACATATAACGAAGAATTATCCTGCATCTCCTTGACGTTTGAATAGGCTGTCCGATGTGCTTATAGGCAAAAAAATCTGCTTACGTGCCTCTGAGCTCAGGCACCGCTTCACTGACAGGGCTCCCTTGCTTGGGGAAAGCGGGCCATTTGTCCTGCAGACTGTCCTACATTCTAGACTTGGCTGATCACATCCTCACGGTGTCGATTCGCTGGCAACCTTATCCTCCTGTTTTCTGAAAACTGGTGATTACAGTGAGAGGCTTGATTGGATTCAGGCTCTTTAGGGGAGGGTTGGTGGTGGCAGGGAGGTGGAGATTCGTAGATGGTGCAGGGAATCTCCTGCCACCTCACTCAGGGGCCCAGAGGGGCTACTTGTCCCTCTCTCAATGTTAAGATTGTCGGGGGCTCTGGTGGTGCCCACTTCATGCCCCCCAGGGAAATTCCTCATCGCTTCTGCTCTGATTTTGCCAGCAGTAGACAAACATTGCCAGACCCGTGATGGGCCGTTAAGGGGTGCAAAATGGTCCTTTCCCAAGAGAATCGTTCCCGAAGTAAAAGAGACTGAGAAAAGTTGCTATTTGTCAGGTGTTTTCCCAAGATTCCGGCCTGCCTGGTTTCAAATTCCAGCTCCGTGACTTTCTAGCTGTGTGACCTTGGGCCTTGGTTTCCACCTACGTACGTACCACTGGGCGGCTAAACGCGTGTACCTCACAGAGTTGTGAAGACGGAATGAGGTTGGTAGACCAGGTAAGTGCTAACGGTTGTTTCCCAGAATAAAGGCAGACAGGATCCGGAGAGGGCTGAGAGTCAGGAGGCGCCTGGCCCAGACGGGCTCTGCCCCCCTCCACCAGGCTGCCGTCCAGGCCTGCCTCCCAGCAGGCAGGTGCAGAGAGAGGACTGGCTAGTGAGTCCAGTCACCCCGCCTCTCATCAGCTCCAGGGAGGCCAGGGCGGGGTTTATCCGCCACAGGGAAGGACAGTTGTGGAGATTTATGTGTGAAGAGTTGACCTCAAGGGGAGTGAGTCCTCTGAGCCGCCCTCCAAGTCGCCTGTCGTCCACTCCCCAGTCCCTGCAACCAGAGCCAGGTGAGAGATGGCGAGGGGAGCTTACGGCGGGGAGCGTGCACGCACAGGCCCGAGCGCTGGGAACAGACTTGAATGCAGGGATTTGGCAACCGGAGGCTCTGGGCGTCCCCTCCTTGGTCTCTGATCCCCTCTGGGTGCATGCCCACTTCGGGGCCTCCCGAAGCAGAGGATCCATCCCTCGACGGCTGGGCTCCCACCTGTACTGCCCCCCACCCCCGGCCCAACACACCAGCCATCTGACCACCAAGCCAGGGCCCCCCTCAGCCCACATCCCTTCTCTTCCTTGCAGATCAATTATATGAGCCCCCACCCTCTCTGTCACCTTCCTCACCCCAGGCCACCTGCTCTTTCCCTTCTCCCCAGGTCTTTCCTGTCACCAGTTTCCTGCAACCAACTTGAGAATAAATGTGCAGAAAGAAAGGCCGAGGCTGGGTGGTGGGAACCAGAGAGTATCCTTGTTCCCCTCTAGGGTCTGCTCCCCTACCCTCGGGCGGGACCCACCTCAGGACCCAGGGGCTCTCAGAGATCCCGGCTACCAGCCCCCCACCCCGCACCAGGCCCGCCACTGCTCCAGAGGCGACTTGACCTCTCACTCCCTAATCCCCTCCCAAGTCACCCCATCTACTCGAGGCCAGAGAATAAAGCTGGGGATTTCGAAGTCTCCACGTTTTGTCTTCAGCTCTTTCCCAGAGTCGTGATAATAGTGCCAGTTCTGGGGAACAAGGATGGACAGGGAAAACCGACCCAGAGTTCATTGGAGGGGAGCAGGTGCGGTGACCAGGCAGGAACGAGCTGGGCGACCTGTGCTTGCCACGGGGGTGGAGGCTGGGGATGGGGTAGGGGGGCTTTCACAGCAGTTGGAACCGGACTGAAAGTCACAAGGTGTGGCTGAACCGACCTTGGCAAGGAGAGAGGGGTTATTCTATGGGATGAGCTGGTGACTCTGCCTGGGGGTGCGGTGAGGGTGGGGGAAGCCCGGAAAGGGCCATGAGCTGGGGTGGAGCAGGGCCAGCTGTGGGTGTGGGGACAGAAGGAGGCCTGGGCCAGGCTGCAGAGGGCGAGAGGATGAGGCGGGGTCTGGGATAGAGAGAAGTGGTCGAGACAAGAGAGTTTATACAAAATTATTGGCAGATGTTGTGGCCCCGCATTTCTGACGGACGTTGGAGGCCAGATTCCTCATTCAAAGTTGGGCCTCCTTTCCATTCTCTGTCCTTCTGCGAGCTCCTAAAAACACCCCCCAGGAGATCGGGGCCCCTTTTCTCACCACATCCCCCATGCGTGGCCTGAAGTGCCTGGGGCAGCTGTAGGGACCGAGGGTAGGTATCCAGATGGACTTCCTGATCTCAGAGGGCTGAGGGAATGGCAGGCTCCTCCCACTCACCCACAGCAGCCCTGCAGCCTTTCATCAGCACTCGCTGCTGGTGTGCCCCAAGATCTCCCCTAAGATACCAAGCCAGGCGCTTTCCCGTGTCCCCTCCGCCCACCCCGCTCTCCAGCTCCTTCCCCAGCACCAGCTTTCTCCAGAGTGTCACCTACCATCCCTGGTCAGCCTCTGAGCCTGTTTCCTTCACTTTAAAATTTTCAGAAGCTCACCGCGAGGCCGCCATCCCAGACGCTGGGTTTCTCCCTGTGTGCCTCTCCCCACAGATGGACGCTTCTTCTCTCTCCAGCCTCGGTCAAGGTCAGCAGGACGGAGTCTAGAGGCAATTCCCACTTCCCATCCTAGGCCTCTCAGCAGCGGCCCATCCCCCTTCCTGGGCGAGGAGGGCGGAAGATAGAAGGAGGCTGACATGTATTGTTCTAGAACATCCTGCCTTTTCTTTCTTTCCTTCTTTTTTTACCCCAAAGAAACTAGTCCTATTGTCTTTTTGTCTCCAGTAAACCAATTTCTGGGGGACATTCAGGGGCCCCCACTGCCAGCCCAGAGATTAAGACGTTTGCTTGTTGCGAAGCTCTGTTCTTTTGAAATTCAGTGTTTCACCTGCAGGGTGCTGGGGCGGGAGACCAAAAAAAAAAAGAAGAAGAAGAAGGGGATGTAGGGAAATAAGGAAATGGAGGTAAGGAGACGCGGGCAGAGACTCAACGAGGGAGAAAAGAAAACAAACACATACGAAGCTAGACAGGGACTTGACAGAGGTGGAGAACCGTATTGTGTTAAAAAAAAAAAAAAGAAAAATTCAACTGAGTACACTGAAGATCTCCCCCGCTTTATTCAATGAGTCATGAATGGGGCAGCACCCCATCCAGCCAACAGAAAGGGGCTTTAAATAGCCGTACAGAGAGGAGACACTTTTACAGGCAGAAAGGAGCCGGAACAAGGAAAGTTCTATAAGGCAAAAAGTGGGTTGGTGGTGGCAAGGCCAGCTTCCGCTAGGGGACCGCAGGGGTCTGTCAGCAGATTACTTTTTTGCCCAGTGCTGACCAGGAAACTCCTGAGGGACCCGGGAGGGGCTGACTCTGGAAGTAAGTTAGGTCTCCGGTGACATGGAGCTTAGCATAAGCCACTCCTTTTTTATTTATTAAGCCTGTTACCTTATTTATTTATCTATTTTTTGAAACACTGTTCCTTTTTTTTAAAGATTTTATTTATTTATTTGTAGGCAGAGGGGAAGGGAGAGAGAAGGGGAGGGAGAAAGAGAGGGAGAGAAGCATCAATGTGTGGTCGCCTCTCATGCACCCCCCACACTAGGGACCTGGCCCGCAACCCAGGCCTGTGCCCTGACTGGGAATCGAACCGGGGACCCTTTGGTTTGCAGGCCAGCGCTCGATCCACTGAGCCACATCAGCCAGGGCTGTTTCTTTCTTTAAAAAAAAAAAAATTGTATTTATTTATTTTTAGATTCGGCCCTGACCAGGAATCAAACTGGTGACCTTTCGGGTCCCCACCGGCACTCAGTTCATGCAGCCACACCAGCGAGGATGGTCCTACTTACTTCTCATTCTCAGGGCTGAGTTCTCTCTGCTCGTAGATTTCTTTAGGTCAGCTTAGATATGACTCAACATGCCCGTTCTAGCTGGACCCGAAAAAGTTCTTTAGCTGCCGGACCTACCATCAACATGTCACCCCAACTCTGTGTTTCTAACTCTAAATTCCCGAGGGAGAGTATCTGCTTGGCTCGGCTTATCCTCCTGAGTCAGGACCCACCCACACATATCGGGTGCTGGCCATCCTCGGGCCAGTATCAAATGATACACCATGGGCTGTGTTGTAGTTTAGTTTTGTTTTTTGTGTGGGTTTTTAAAGTTGTAATATAACAACTTTATATATATATAAAGGTACCAGTCCTATTGGATTGGAATGCATCTTACGGTGACCTCATTTTAACCTGCTCACCTCTGTAAAGACCCTATCTCCAAATTAGGTCACATTTGAGGTACTGAGAGTTAGGATTTCAATACGTCTTCCTTAGAGAGGCACGATTCAACCCATAATAGGCTGTAACTAGGTCTGTGTGTTGGGTGAACGAAAATCTGTTACTTCAGTACAGTCCACCCCTTGTTTGTCTATTGCACATACTCTTTATCCCCTACCTTCAACCCCATTAAAAAAAAAAAAGTCAGCCCTGGCTGGTGTGGCTCAATGGGGAGTGCCAGCCTGCGAACCAAAGGGTCACCAGTTCGATTCCCAGTCAGGGCACATGCCTGGGTTGCGGGCCAGGTCCCCAGTGGAGGGCACTCGAGAAGCAACCATACATTGATGTCCTTTCTCCCTCCCTTCCCCTCTGTCTAAAAATAAAACAAATAAAAATCTTTAAAAAAAAAAATCAAACAACCACGGTGGCCAGGCTTTCATGGTGGCATCGCATTTTTTATTTTATTTTATTTATTTACTTTAGAGAGAGGGGAAGGGAGGGAGAAAGAGAGGGAGAGAAATATCACTGTGTAGTTGCCTCTCACATGCCCCCTACGGGGGATCTGGCCTGCAACCCAGGCATGTGCCCTGACTGGGAATTGAACTGGTGACTTTTCGGTTTGCAGGCCGGCGCTCAATCCACTGAGCCACACCGCCCAGGGCGTGACGTCACTTTTTGATCCTTGGATGTCGGCTCTTCCTATCACTGTGAAGCAGAATTTACCAAGCATTGGATTGTTCATCTACCTATTACAACTGTCGAACGGTAACGCAGGCAACCTAAGGGCAGCTCAGGGAGGAGAGAAACCTCCCGCGGAGCAGAAGGGCAAAAGCCCCCTCAATCTTGCTTTTCAGTGTGAACACAGACCGTGAAAGCATGGCCTCCCCATCCTTCTGACATTATGGAATTTCAGCAGGAGGTGTCAGAAAAGTCATCACAGGGACAACTGGCTTGTGGTGATGAAACGGCACCAGATGTCAGTGGCGATTGGACCCCAGTTCTTGAGTTTGGCAAAGGAAGAAGTCAGAGCCAAGGAACTCAAATTATAAGCGGAAGTTCATTAGAAAGAGAGCGCCAGGAAAAGACGGAGAGGGGGTGGGGGGTGGGGCGGTGGGGGGGGTGGAGAGGCGCAGGAGTGCTCCGAAGAGGGAAAGCCAGGGAGTGCCTGCTGGGTCCTTTGTCTTAAGTTTTGTTAAAGGATGGATGGGGCGGCTTCCAGTGAAGACTGGAAGACCTGCTAGACAAGTTCAGAAAGAGCTGTAAGCACTTGCCTTACGGCTTTTATCTGTTCTCCAAAGGCAAGAAGTTTAGTGGAGGTGATAGGGGAGGATCTCCATAGAATCGCCATCGGCTTTATGGTCCTGTGCCAAAATGATACTTATTCCCCTGACTCCATCCATCCTTGGGTGTGATTGGCAAATGGCACGAATTGGGTTTCTGCCATCCATCTCCCTGAGTAGGGTGATTTAAGCTATTTACCTTCTGGTGGGGAGCAGAAGTGTAAAGAACTTACTCTGAATTGTCCTTGGTTAGTTAGGGAAGTTAAGATGGCTGTAAACTGCTTGGCTGTTCAACCGCCTGGCTCGGTTTCCCTATTCCACGCATCCTGGCTCACCAGCCTGCCTCAGAATCCCAGACGTACTCACCCACTCCTGAGGGACAGTCCCAAAGTGAGCTCTGCCCACTGCGTCTGCGTCTGCCTCTGCTGGCTCGGCGTTGCCCTGGTTGGTCCCAGAATTCACCACCTCTGGATGAGACTGGTCCCTCCCTCTAGGTCTGTTCCCATCTCCTTCTGTCCCCAGAGAAACCCTAGTTCTTCTCTCCGACACAGTAAAGAATTACAGGTTAGAAAGCCTACTTACGAGTGTGCAGGCAAAGTTTATTAGTGAATGGGAGAGCAAAAGCAAGGGCGGCCAAAGGCCTGGGTGGCCAGGGCCCCTGCCCCATGCGGTAAGAAAGCCTTGAGCCAAGAGAAGAGGCCAAGAACGAGTCCTTTGTTCTGAGGACTTACATAGTTGGTGGGGTGGGCATGAAGAAGTTACGAATTGATTGGCGGGTAAAAGTGGTGCCAGCCTTTTTTAGGGAGACGTGACTGCCTAAATGTATGTCTGGGGGGGTGTCCTTTAGCCCGAAGCCTTTTCTTGCTCCAGACCATTCGTTCATTTGCACCTGAGGGGAGGCAGGCAGTTAACCAAAGTTGTTTATGGGCTCTTCCTTTGGGCGCTGTAATCCTCCTCCCCTTCTGCCTGCCAGGCCTTGGCATGAATACACTCTCACGGGCTTCCTTTTCCCGGCCAGTGGAGATGATACACAGACTTTCAAGGGCTCCCCGCCTCCCATACTATCACCGTTCACTCGTTGTTGGGGACACCGGGCAGCCTTACTGGACCAGGCTCAGGATTACTGGGTCACGGAAGAGCCTTTGCTTTTAGCCTCCTGGGTTAAGTTCTTTGTTCGATTGCAAAGGCGAATGCCCTGCCTTTATTGCCCTTCTGGCCACCCATGCCCAGCTGCTACCTAAGGGCTAAATGGTGTTGCCTGGCAACCAGGACGCTAGCCGCTGGTCAGCGGCAGGAGCGCAGTCTCCAGTCTCCGATTCCTCCTGCATTGTCTCCTGCAACACTTCCTAAGTGGCTCCTCCCTGTGCTATGATCTCTGTGGTCCGAAAAGCTAGACCGCCCCTGGCTGGTGTGGCTCAGTGGATGGAGCGCCAGCGTGCGACCCCGAAAGGTCACTGGCTCAACTCCTGGTCAGGGCATGTGCCTGGGTTGCAGGCCAGGTCCCCAGCTGGGGTATGCAAGAGGCAGATTGATGTTTCTCTTACACGTCAATGTTTTTCTCCCTCCCTTGCCCTCTCTCTAAAAGTAAATAAAATCTTTTTTAAAAAAGTAAAAAAGAAAAGCTTGATCGCCCATGACCGATAGACCCAATAAGGAAAGTGGAAACTTCCTGGTCTTTGGCCCCGAGCCCATACAGAAGAGCCCCTTTGGCTTTGTATGTGATCACATCAAAACTTAATGCAGGTACAGGTGTACCAGACACCGTTTTACTCCTCAGAGAGGTGAAGTTGCAGGCCTAGAATCACCCAGCTGATGAGCGTGGGAGCCTGAAATCGGCAGCTTGTGGCTAAAGCGTGTGAACGTAATCGCCGAGCCACACGGAAGAGGCCTTTTCTGGAACTCGTGGGTGTGGCCACAGGACAATCTCCTGGGCATCCACTGAGCCGTGACATGAAACTTACTCAGCAAACCCAGCCTCTCTGGCACCTTTCATTCAAGTTCAAGGGTGCGGGAGGGGGAGGCACCACCTAGGAGTCCATTTCTGAGGAGGCTCAGCACCCGCATCCTGGTTGGTTACGCTCAAAGTTTGGGCACCTAGCTGACCAACCTGAGTTTCCCGTATGGGCACACACCCATGTGTGTACACGATATAGACACATTCATACAATGCACATGTGTCCATTTGTATGCAAATACATGTACCGAATGTGTAGATACCCACATGCACATGCACACAATCTATATATGACATGCACACGCAGCTGTCATACAGTGCACGAACCACGTGTACACACGCACAATGCCTATGTATCCACATGTGTAAACACACACATGAAGCCGATGTAACCACACCTACACAACACACCGTAAAGACAAACCTGCACACATGCATCTGAGTACTCACACTCATTGATAGGACACAAAAAGTAAACCCACACTCGCACACACCGGCACCATGTCTGCACACACAGCGGCGCCGCCACCTGTAAGCACCACTCCAGGGCCTCACGCCCCACCGCTAACGCTCCCTGCTCTCCTTCCCTCGACAGCCATGCTCAGCGCTCAGGGGCCTTTCTTCTTCCTCTTTGTCTTCATGGCGTCCACCATATTTCACCTTCAGCAGCGACTGGTGAAGATTCAACTCATACCAGAGGTGCGGGTGTTGGAACAAGTGAAGACTGAGAACACCACAAGCCACCTGCACGGGGGGATGTGGACCATCAATGCGATAGGCCGCCTGGGGAACCAGATGGGCGAGTACGCCACCCTGTACGCCCTGGCCAAGATGAACGGCCGGCCGGCCTTCATCCCGGCCCAGATGCACAGCACGCTCGCCCCCATCTTCAGAATCACCCTCCCGGTCCTGCACGACACCACGGCCAGCAGGATCCCGTGGCAGAACTACCCCCTGAACGACTGGATGGAGGAGCAGTACCGCCACATCCCCGGGGAGTACGTGCGTCTCACCGGCTACCCCTGCTCCTGGACCTTCTACCACCACCTGCGTGAGGAGATCCTCCGGGAGTTCACCCTGCACGACCACGTGCGGGAGGGGGCCCAGAGGTT
>PVJD01017023.1:0-18932 GCA_004026545.1 Mormoops blainvillei
GGTGTCCTTGTGTCACTGCTGAGTGATCCTGTAATTGCACCCTGTTATCTCCGGGTAGAAGTGAACTCACTTTATTTTGAGTCTTTCCTTTCCTGCTAAGAATTGGTTAATTACCACCTCCAGAGCTTAATGGCATTAAGGATACAAATGTGGAAAAACACCAAAGATGCAACCAAACTAGAAAGTCTGAATCTTCTCCTGCTCCCCTGGTCACACATGATTTTGTCTGGCCATAATTATGTAACGCTACTTCAGGAGACCATACCTGAGGTGGCAGGGGTGAGGCGGGATTCGATCCTGGCTCCACTGCCCATCTGATCTGGGGGATTCTCTCTCTGACCCCCAGGAAAGGACATTTTGCCTTCTTGCGGTGGGGTTTACATGCAAAGCACTTAGAGCAGGGTTCCAACACGTGCTTAGTATGTGACAGCCACCCGTTTTTACACACACGGGCTCTCATGCACATGGAATATTTGCATTGTGGGTAAATGATTGTTTCCATGGGAACTTAACTTTCATATTTCCCAGGCTTTTATCCCCCCCCTATTTTCTGCTTTTCTAAAGAAGAAGCTTATAATCTACCATTTTCATCCTTAATACTGTATTAACATAAGTTTTTCATTTACTGCCCTGGGTGTCTACATAAGGGTTGTTTTTTTTTTACTGTTTTGTGGGTTTGCTTTTTTGATGAGTTCCTATCTCTCACAGGCACGTGGAGAGAGGGCCCTGTACCGTCTTCTCAGCTACTGTTACTTAAGGGCATCCATTTTCCTGTGTATTAAGGAAAAAGTAAAAGTGGGGCATGAAAGAACTGAATCCCTGTGAAACTGTACCACAAGGCTGATTTTCAAAAATTGATCATTTACCCTAACCATCCAGCCCTTGAGAAAAAAAAGGCCTTCTGACCCAAATATTATCTTCTTAGAAAAGGGTGATTTCAATGCAATATATTTACATGAAATAAAAATTACCTAGATGTTGAAAGCTGTCACGACCACATGAGTACTGAAAACAATTACCTACAGCAGTGCTCGCCAATGGAAATACACCATGACATATGTCACATAACATGTGACTTTAAGTTTACTAGTAGCCCCATTAAAACAGGCACCATGCGAAACTAATTTTGATAATATATTTGACTTAGCCCATTGTGTTCAAAATACCATCTCCACAAGTCACCAATATAAAAAACGTGTTGAAATATTTACATTTTTCCCATGGTTACGTTTTTGAAATCCAGTGTGTCCTTTATACTGATGGCACATGTCCATTGGATCTACATTCAAGGGTCTGCCCCGACATGCCGCCATTGGCAAGAGCAGCTCTCTAACCCACCCCAGAGCTGGGGGTTTTGCTAAGAGACAGAAGTGGAAGTCACGGCAGTAACAGACCGTCGACCTGAGCAAGGGCCCAGAGCCCATTTCCAGTCCACAGGTTAAAACGCACTGTGGGAGCAGGGCACATTCGCCATACTTTCCCAGTGAGGAGAAGAGGCCCAGATCTTCATCTGGCGGGAGGCCCAAGCTCTGAGGCCTTCCGGTGAAGTACGCTGAGGATTTTCCTGCCAAATGAAAAGGAGGCTGATTGTTCTCAGTATCAAGGGACTGCTTGGCAGCTTAACATTTGAAAAACATCTCCCGCATCTCCCGGAAGAGCTGATGGTGGCTTCCCAGCTTGTCATCCTCCCAGGGGGTCTTCATCGGATGCTAACGATGCAGGTGAGGAGACTGTCCCTGCTCACCTGGTCCCTCAGAGGAAAAGGGTCTCTTCCCAGTTTGTCGGTCTCTTCCAGACGTTCTGTTTGTTGCTCTGTGAGAGGAGTTGGCTTGTTATTACAGCTTCGTTCACCTGATTTCTGAGATCACTGTTTTTGATGTCACCTAGATTGAAACCTCTTGTCATGGCCAGTCACCCTCTGTCCAGGCACCCAGGTTAGAAGCCCTCTTTCTCCAGATCAAATTCACCTTCAGGTCACGGTCCTTTGGCCTTTAACCTGTCCTTTGAATCTGCCCCTTCCTGTCCCCCTGCCTGTGTCCCTGTTTATACTTTCTGCTTACTGGCCCAGATTACTCAACCAAACTGCTAACTGGACCACTGTCTCAATTTCCCACCTCTTAGCCCCCAATTCATCCTCCACACTGCTGCCAGGGTGAGCTTTCTAAAATACAGACCAAATCAGGTCACTCTTTTGGTTTCAAGACTTTTGTTGACCCCTCACTGTCTACACAGTGGATTTCCACTTTTTTATAAGCAGAGCCCCAAATGTTTTCAATGAGATGTTACTAGAAGCCCCAGAATATAAAGCAGATAAAATATGACCTGCTCTGGGGACAGAGAGACAGGGACGGAAGCAGAGAGGCCTCAAAACCTGCCCTAAAGTCTTCCAGCCCCATCCTCTATCAGCCCATGGCAGCTGCAAGGAATCTCAGAACTCTCTGGAACAGCCAGAACCCCACTACTCCGGGGGAAGCCTGTGTTCCTTAGGCCCTATAGAATCTGGGTCCAGCCCACCTTCCTGGTGTCTACTTTTCCCCAAAATAGATCTCCTCCCATGACCGCTAGGACCCCACTCTGCTCTCTCCCCCGAGTTCAGGCTTGGTCCTCTCCTCCGATGCCACAGTTTGGCCATTATGCCCACCTACTTCTGCTCTTGGGTGTGCTTTCCCGCCCACACAACACTGCTTCTCTGTGACACAGTGGCCAGGGGCACATTTGGATGTGCAAAATGCTTCACCAAGTTTTAACCTACACGCATGACTCTCAGATAACAGCGCACCTCAGTCATGCCTCGATAGAGCTCCTAACTTAAAGTTAAATGATTTCATTTCAAATTTGATTGAATTTTTTAAAGCTGTCTCCCCATAAAAATTACAATCATGAAACAACTTCTCTAACAATGCTGTGTGAGTGGTACTCGAGGGCGGAAACAATTTATCCTCAGCTATAGAGGTGCCAGAGGCTGCACAGGAGGTCCCACCAGGCAGAGTGGGCCCCTGGAGAGGACCCAGTCACTCTGCTCCGCCCCCTGATTCCAGGACATGGCCGCCATGACTCTTTGGTGTACGTCTGATCATAATTTTCTTGAAACCATGTCATCTTAGGCAGCTCGGGCTGCTAGAACAAAACACCGTAGGCTGGGGGGCTTAAACAACAGATGTTTATTTCGTACAGCCTGGAGACTGGGAAGTCCAAGATCAAGGTGCCAGCACGTTCATTTCCGGTGAAGGTCTGCTTCCTGGCTTACAGACAGACACCGTCTGGCTGTGTCCTCACATGGCAGAGAGAAGCAGCTCTGGCCCCTCCTTCCTATTAAGGACACTAATCCCTTCATGACCTCATCTAAATCAAATTACCTATCAAAGGCCCCACCTCCAAATGCCAATGGATAGAGGGTAAGGTTTCAACGTATGAACTTGGCAGGAACACAACATCCGATCCATAACACATGTGTCAATTCAAAGTGCTTTCCTGAGAGACAGCATAATGTTATGGAAAGAAAAGTGACTCTGAAGTCAAAACTCCCGCCATTGACCCAGTGACCTTACTGGAGATCAGTTAACATGGCCAGTCCCAGATTTGTCCTAACGAAATGTTGTCAGTTCTACTGGTCCTGTCTAGCTGGGGTTACAGTGAAATTCCAAGGAGGTGTGAGTAAAGAGTACTGGGGTAAGTAAAAAATACTTATTTTTCTTCTTTAAGGAGTGACGCTTTTTGGAGAATGTCATCCAGAACTGTCTCCTCGTTGTACCCCAGAGAAGGGAAGCAACTTGACCAAAGCCCACAGGACAAACATGACAGAGTGTGGGGACTGACCCTCCCTGGTATGCTACCTTTTACCCACACTGTTTTAGGATTACCTTGATTCCATTCTTCTTTTCTTAAACTAGGAATCTGTAGACACTTTTGCAAACCTAGATGTTAAATCTTACAAGTTTTAACGGAAGCCCAGCAGAACATCAAAATATTTGTTAAATGCATTAAGCTGCTAAGCTCTTGATACATAATTTCATCTGGCCCTCCAGACAGCCCTGCATGCCACCTCTCCAGAACTTGAGGGCCAGGAAAGGTAGATAAAGTGCCCAAGGCCACACGGGTGGAAAGTGACAGAGGAGATTCAAATCTAATGCTTTTCGCATTAGCTCGGGGTGCCCCGGCAAGGAAATAATCCCACAAAATTGAGGGGGGGGGACAAAAAACAATAAATATGGTTTCGGTATGGTGTTCGCTGATGCTGTTTCAGAAATATGCACACGATATCCCCATTTTTACAAAATCAGCAATTGCTGTTATAGGGGAGAAAGGGACTAATCTATTTCCTGTTCTTAAGTTTAAAAAAGTAAACAGAACATAATCTGTACTTAAAAACGTCAAATGTGCGGTACATCCTATTACTGTGCCTCCACAGCCACTTAATTTGCATGCTCTGTGGAAGTGCACAGACGCAGGGTGGGTGACCCTAAGGTCACCTAAGGATTACTCAGAGAACTCCTCCCCCCTCCCTGCCTATGCACCCGGACCCTTCCCCCCACCTTCTTTCTTCACCCAGATTCTTTTAGAAGCCTGCTATTTTAAGGTGTACAGATGCAAGATCAAGTTCCTGCCTAAAATACCGGTGGCGGTTCATTAAGCACCCTCAGCCTTAAAGTTCACCCCTGATTTCCTACACAGCCCCCCATCCCCTGAGCCATCCCTCAGTCTCCTGACCCCTACTCCCCGGGGGGGTTCTAGGGAGGCCGGGGTGAGTGGCGCGCCAGGAGCATTGTGAAGTGGCCCAGCGTCACAAGCGCCCCGACCTTCACCCCCGCATCCGAGGGCAGAGCGGGTCTCGGCAGCGCCCCCTGGAGGTCCTGGGACCCTGGTTCAGACGCTGGGCTCACCGGCAGAAAGCATGGAGGGCTTCGGCCGCTTCTCCGCACGGCCCTACCGGGACCTCTGGGAGTCCCCGCGGCCCAGCAGAGAGCGCGCGTCCTCGGCACGGCTGCGCGGGCCCGGGCACCAGACCCAGCTGGCGCGGTGCTCCTGGGCCGGGTCTCCAGACGAGGGGAGCGAGACCGCGGCTCCTTGGCCTCCCCAACGCTACTCGCCCACTCCACGGCCTCGCCGGCACCCACCCCCTGACTCGCCGAGGGAAAGTCGCAGCCTGAGCGATGTGGCCAGGAGGCCCTTGGACCGTGCCAGAAAGCACAGGCCCCGCAGCTGGCGCGTTCAAGATGCCTGGGGGGAGCCGAGGACCCAGCCCCACGCCATGCGGGACAGCCAGCACAGCCCGGCCTGGCCGCATCAGCCCCAGTTCTGCCATCACTACCCTCCGTCCCAGGGAGACTCACCCCCACCGTTCCCCGAGGGCGCTTGCTCTTCCCTAAGTGGAACTTTCGGGGCAGAAAAGGGACAGAGTGGAGATCCGTGGGCAGTGCCGGTCTGCAGAGGTCTAGATCGCTGGTCCCTTTCCTCGGTTCCCTCGGAGAAGTCTTCTGCGCCCTCCCAACAGTTCAGGACGCTGTCCGCTTGTGTTTGCACCCGGAAGAGGGACAGCAGTGACCGGGTGGAGTCATTAGCCAGCCAGCACTCCCAGGCCCCCATCTGCAGCAAGGACATGAAGAGCCGGCACGCCCAGATCCTCCAGAACAAGCTGGAAGAGGCAGTCATGTCCTCCAGGGACCAGAAGATTGTGGCCCTGGTGCTGGTCCGGCTCAAGAAGGCGCAGAGGATGAGGGAGTTGCAGCAGCAGGCGGCGGTGGCCTGGGAGGAGCTCAAGCGCTCGGACCGGAAGGTCCAGATGACCCTGGAAAGGGAGCGCAAGCTGCTTCTGCAGCAGAGCCGGGCCCAGTGGCAGCGGGAAAAGGAGCAGCGCCAGCCTCGCCCGAGCCGGGAGCAGCGTGTCCCGCAGACAAGGGACGGCCAAGCCAAGAACATGGGTCAGCGGGAGAACCAGGGGAACGCGCCAGTGGAGGACCAGGAGACCCCACGCCAGGGCGAGCTAGACAGGGCCCGCCCTGAGGTCAAGCTCAGAATGCAGGGCCAGGTGCAGGGCCCGCAGGAGCAAGAGGAGGCGCTGCAGGACCAGCGGGGACAGGACGGCACCGAGGTGCAGAAGAGGCCGGAGCAGGCGTGCGGCAAGAAGCAGCAGCCCACCACCGAGGGCCAGAAGAAGGTCCGGGAAGCCAATCTCAGCTCCCTGGTCAATTACCAGGCCCGGAAGGTGCTCATGGACTGCCAGGCCAAGGCTGAGGAGCTCCTGCGGAAGCTGTCCCTGGAACAGCGGTCCCAGCGGTCCCAAGAGATCCCCCGGGGCCTCATTAAGGAGCATCACCGAGAGCTGAGGGACAAAGCCAGGAAGGATGAGGAGCAGTACCAGCAGGTCAAGTTGCGCGCGGTAGAGCTGGAGGAGCAGAGGAAAGTGCGCAAGCAGCTGCTGATGGAGCTGGCGGACCAGAGGATCCAGCAGGCCAGGAGCCACGTGCACAAGAGCGTCAGGGACAAAGCACAGCACATCCGAGAGCTCAACATCCTGCGCGAGAAGAACCATCACATCCTAAAGCTGAAAGCTGAGAAGGAGGAAAAGTGCCACATCGAGGGCATCAAGGAAGCCATTAGGAAAAAGGAGGAGAGGATGGCGCACATCTCCCGAGCGAAAGAGGCCACCTTCCAGGAATTCCAAAAGATCTCCGGGGCCTCCTCCAGGAGGGAGGAGCATCTCTGATCCGCGGGCGGCCAAGGCCCAGCTCCACGCTGGCCAGCAGCACCGAGGGGCCTACTGGGGACCTGGGCGCAAATAGCTT
Source organism: Mormoops blainvillei (assembly GCA_004026545.1). NCBI lineage: Eukaryota > Metazoa > Chordata > Mammalia > Chiroptera > Mormoopidae > Mormoops > Mormoops blainvillei. Next base: position 6,783 of record PVJD01017023.1, read on the forward strand.
ACAGCCCAGACAGCTAGATGTGGCGCTGTGATTCATTTTATAATCTGATAAGTGAGCACTGATTTTTAAAAATATATGAAATAGCTACAATTTCCTCTCATGAACTAGTTTATGCATTCATTTGGATAGCTGAGAAACTTGGGAATAGAAGTTTGGGGATTTTAAGAAAATCACTTGCCTTTGTAAATTTTGATTTAAATAGAATATATTCATTTAGCTCTCAAGTAATCTTAGAAGCACATCTCGGAGGCACCAGAGAAAAATCTACAAGAGGAGAGCTACTTCTGTGTTGTGTCATTTACTCTCCCAGAACTTAGAAAAGGGTGAAGCATGGAGTACCAGTCATTAGATATCCCCAAGGGGGGTCAGGGAAGAACCAGAGGAAGAAAAAAAAAAAAAGGGAGAAGGGGAGGATTCTGTAAACAAGCAGATCTGGGAACCTGCATACTGCATCCCCCCCACCTGGGAGTTTATAATGCACATGAAAATTTGAAAAGCTCTGAAAAGGCCTTCAGTAAAGGAATTAATTTGTTTAAGCTAGTGTTTTTCACAAGTGAACCCCTTTTTTTTTACTCAGATCATTCCATGGAATGGGTGTTCTGTGAAATGTTTCTGGAAACGGCTCTCTCTAGTTCCTTCCAGATTGTGAGCTGCTTTGGTCTTCGCTCCACGCACGGACAAAAAATGTTTACAATTCCTTTGGTACTACTGCTTGACAGCTCCCCCCACGGCCACGCTATCCAAGATCTTGCTGCAACCTTTTGTTCTTGATTTTGTTTCCCCTTTTGGTCAGTGCTATCTAGTCTTTTGGGAACAAAAATCTACTGGAATCCTTCTAATCCCCCCTCTTTCTCCTCTGTTTCTTTCGCTCGAGGTGTATGATGTCTCTCCATATGCCCACGTTGTATCTAATTAACCTAACCAGGCTCTGAATGAATGACTAAGCAAGCACAAATGATTCAGAAATGTGATGTTCTAGAATAAGGAGCCAAAAGCCAAGTAGAATTTAACCCACCACACCTTGAAGTCTCTATCAAAAAATTCTAGAAGTTTTCTTTTAGAGCCCCTAATGTAACATTTATCTTTAAAAGAGAGAGAAATAAAGTAAGTTCCACTAAAAGATTTTCATCATATTAGTATTTTTGAAAGACATGAAAGGTAACCAAGGGATTTTGTTCAGAGGTCAGTGTGAGAGTCACATTCTCATCTTCTATTTATTTATTTTTTATTAAATTTAGCGGGGTGACATTGTTTAATAAGATTATATAGGTTTCAAGTATAGATTTCTATGATACATGATCTGTATATTGCACTGCGTGCCCACCACCCAAAGTCAAATCATCTTCCTTCACCATCTATTTGGCCCCATTTACCCCCCACCCGCCAATCCCCACCCCCTTTCTTCTGGTAACCACCATACTTGTCTGTGTCTATGAGTTTCAGTTGTGTATCCCACATACGAGTGAAATCGTATAGTTCTTAACTTTTTCTGACTGACTTATTTTGCTTAGCATAATATTCTCAAGGTCTAGCCATACCGTTACAAATGGCAGCATTTTATCTTTTGTTATGGCTCAGTAGCATTCCAGTGTATATATGGACCACATCTTCTTTATCCAATCCTCTATCAAAAGACACTTTGGTTGTTTCCATGTCTAGGCCACCATAAATAGGGTTGTAATGAACATGGGGGTGTGCATTTATCTTTGCAAATAACTGTTTTCCAGTTTTGGGGGGTAGATGCCCAAAAGAGGGATTGCTGGGTCATATGGTAGCTAACTCTATTAATTTTTGAGGAACTGCCACACTGCTTCCCATAGCGGCTGTACCAGTTTGCATTCCCAACAGCAGTGAATAAGGGTTCCTTTTTGCCCATAACCTCTCCAACACTTATTATTTCTCTTGTTGATAATAGCCAATATCTATTAGATAATAGATGTGAGGCGGTATGTCATTGTAGTTTTGGTTTACATTTCCCTAATAGCTGGTGACGTTGGGCATCTTTTCATATATCTGTTGGCCATTTGTATGTCTTCTTGGGAGACGTGTCTGTTCAGATCCTCTGCCCATTTTTCAATGGAACTGTTTGTTGTTTGGTATTGAGTTGTATGTGCTCTTCATATATTTTGGATATTAATCACTTGTCAGAGCTGTTTGCAAATATCATCTCCCATTCAGTTGGTTGCCTTTTTGTTTTGGGGGTGGCTTCTTTTACTGTGTAGAAACTTTTTAGTTTGATATAGTTCCATTAATTTATTTTTACCTATGCTTCCCCTACCTTTGGGGTCGAATTCATAAAATCTTCTCTAAGACCAAGGTCCATAAGTCTAGTATTTATATTTTCTTCTATATAATTGTTTCAGATCTTATATTTAGGTCTTTGATCCATTTCGAATTAATTTTTGTACATGGGGATAAACTATGGTCTAGTTTCATTCTTTTGCATGTGGTTTTCCAATTTTCCAAGCACCATTTATTGAAGAGACTTCCTTTTCCCCACTGTGTGTTTTTGTCTCCTCTGTCAAAAAGTATTTGCCCATGTACATGTGGGTTTATTTCAGGGCTCTCATTTCTGTTCTATTGGGGGGGGGTGTGTGTGTGTGTGTCTGCCAATACCGTGCTGTTTTGATTATTGTTGCTCTGTCATATAATTTGAAGTCAGGTAATGTGATGCCTCCTGTTTTGTTCATGTGTGTGTAGGGGGGTGCTTTTAAAATCTTTATGGATTCAAAAAAGAAAATAAAAATTTAAATATATTTGGAACTAGACAACAATGAAAATACAGTATACCAAGGCTTATACCATGCAGTGAGAAAGAGAACGTGACAGAAATGCAGACTTAAATGCTTATTAATATGAGAAGATGAAAATTAATGAGCTCATCACACAACTTAAGAAATTAGAAAAAGAACAACAGAATAAATTTAAAGATAACTGTAAGTGCAGAAATTAATCAGAGAACAAAGACGTAATGAACGTGATTAACAAAAAATTGAAGTTGCTTCTTTGAAAACATGAATAAAATTGGCAAGCTTCTAGCAGAGTTCAAGAGAGACATGCAAATAATATTGAAAATAAGGGGATATAATGAGAGATGCAGCAGAGACTAAAAAGATGAGTGTACTATAAAAAAAATTATAAACCAAAGAATTCATAAAGATGCATTAACTTAGAAGAAATTAACATATTTCCTTAAAAATAGCCAACTCAAAAAGAAATAAAAAGTCCAAATAGCTTGAACCTTTAAAATAAGTGAATCAACTGTTTAATTTTCCTACAACAAATCACCAGGCCAGATGATTTTACAGGTAAATTCTACCAAACATTCATGGAACATATTCTAATCTTATGCAAATCATTTAAGAAAAAAAAAGAAGAATACTTCCCAGCTTACTCTGAGTCTGCTATACCTTTGATACTAAAACTCAAAAAATGTAATAAAGAAAAATTATAGGGAAGCCTCATATATGAACTTAAAGGCAGTGATCATACACAAATATTAGCAAAATGAATCCTGCACTTTATGAAAAAAGAAAACACATCATGACTAAGCTGGGTTTATTCCAGGAATATAAGGCTTAACTTCAGAAAATCTGTAATTATCATTTGTCATATTAGCATATTAAAAGAATAAAACAATAGGATTATTTCAATAGATGATTAAAACACATTTGATGAAATTTAAAATACCTATTTATAATTTTTTAAAAATTGAACTTGCTCTGAATAGAAAGGGACTTCCTTAATCTGATGAGGGGAGTCTACCCAAAATATATAGCAAACATTATTTTTAATAATGAAACAGAGAAGCCTTTTAAAATCAGGAGGAAAAAGGAAAAAGGTACAAGGTTTAGAAAAGGAAAAACACCCTTAAAACTCTCATTATTCACAGATGATGTGACTGTCCCCATGGAATATTTTATCTACAACCTTTAAAGCTTATATACTCACAACAGTTTTGGCTGGTTTTTGTTTTTGTTTTTTTTGGTAATAATCAAGAACTAGAAAAAATTTAATGTCCATCAATGATAAAATGAATAAATGGCTCCACTGGTTGGAGCATCATCCTGTGCACCATAATGTCCCGCCTTCCTCTCTGTCTCTCTAGGGTTGACAAACATCCTCGGATGAGGATTTTAAAAAATGGGTAAGTCAGTCAAGGTGCAGTCGCACGACGGAAATCTAGGCAGCAAAGAGCAGACAAATGATCAGCAGCCATACTAACCAAATGGGCAGATCTCCCCAGCCGGAGGCTGAGTGAAAGAAGCCAGCCCCAGAAAGCACACACTGTGTGATTCCATTTGTGTGAAATGCACAGACATGCTAAGCTCTGCCGCGGAAATCAGGAAGTGGCGCCCCCTGGTGGGGGGACCGTGGCAGGAGGGGGGTTCCCAGAACATGGCGTGCAGGTATGGGGTAAAACACGTGGTGCAGACCCATCAGTGTCGGGTTTAAACTCTTCACCAGTGTCCGACTATCCGCAAGGGGTGTGACCACGGTGAGACTCAGTTTCCTCCACTGGAAAATGGGCAGGACAATGCCCCCTGCCTCACTGGATTGCTATGAGGTGAATGAGATAATGTATGTGACGTCTGTGGCTCGGAAAGTTCTGGAAAATGGGAGCTATGATTGTCATCGGTGTTCCTCTTCCTCATAGCTCCCCCACCAGAAGCCTTGTGATTCCCGGGGGTAAAACACAAGAAATAAATAGAGTTTTCACTCAGTAGATGGCTTTAGATTTCAAGACATTTCCTCCAAGCTGCTTTGGGGACCTTCCACACCCCAGATATAGCCTGTTCAGCCGACACTGGTATTGTTTTGTCATTGAACTCCTGCTCAGGGCACAAGCACTGATTGTCAGGTGGTAAATTCTGCAAGAGAAGGGCCTGGGATGTTAATTCAACCGCTAGCTTCGCCGCGCTTCCTACAAATCTCAGAACCAGCAAAATGGACCTTTCATCCTTGCCTTTAGGGTCAGCTGTGTGCATCTACGGGCATCCTGAAAGCTGCTGTGTTTGAAAGCCTTCTTACACAACTTAGGGAGCCCCCTGCCCCACCCCCTTCCCGTGGGTACGCAGGCATTTATCGTGAAAAGAATATAGCTTCCCCCCTAAAGTTCCTGCTTTCCGTGAAAGCAATAGATTTTGAATTGTATAACCTTCATACAATGCTGTTTTAGCAAAGTGTTCCTTGAATAATTAGTTGTGCTCAATGTTCGAAAAATAACCTTGCTCAAAGAAAAGGACTCTAATGTGCCTATTTAATATAACCTATATAAATGGGAGCGGCCTGAAACCAAATTGAAGGCAATGGAGAGGGGACGTGGCGGGGGGGTCACCATGTGGGTTTCAGGGTGGCAGCCATGAACATGAACGGCCAGGCTTCCACAGAGCTTTGCCAGTTAGTGTTCGCTGGGCTTCATTCATTAGACAGGGCAACGGCGGGAGCAGCAAATAGACACACCCACACGCACGCACATTCCAAGGGACATAGAAAGGAGCGTTGGTCCAGGCACCCTACCAGCAGGGTTTGTGCTGCACTCCGGGACGGATCTCAGCCATTTAAAGTAGTGAGGAAACAGGAAACACGGCCCTCGTTCATGACATAAAGCAGGAAGGAGCTGGAAGCGGGCTGCACAGGGCTCGGGGTGCTGCCCAAAGCCCAAAATGAAACCAGACGAAAGCCCGCCTCCCCCCTGCCCTGGCTGAAGAAGACACTGTCCAGAGCATTCGTCCCGCTGTGGTGAGTCTTTCAGGAGGAGAAAGTCCTGGCGGAAGTGATTTTTGCAGGTGGAACAACAAAGGGCCCTTCTTGGGAGCCCAGGGGATGGATGATAACAGATGAGAAGGCCCTTTGGAAAGCTAAAAGTATTACGTAAAGGGGAGGGGTCACTGTTATCAGCAGTGTGTTTGCTAAGAAGGTGCCAGGATATTTCTTCTCCTTGATGGTCAGGGCACTGCAAGGACCAGTCACGTCAGGAGGAAGACAGCGTCGGACCTCCAGCAGGTCAAGTGCAGCCCCACTGCTGAGTCACCGCTGACGACCACCAGCAAGCCCCTGGCCTGTCCGGCCTTGAGTTTCTACATCTGTAAATGGGGCGTAAGGACACCCTGCTCTCAGGGTTGGTGGGAGGCCGCACAGACGAAAGTGAACGGGATGCTGGAGGCCCTCAAAAACAGCCATTGTGGCCCTGGCCAGGTGGCCCGGCTGGTTGGAGCGCCGTCCTGTACAGCAAAAGGTTGCAGGTTTGATCCCCCGTTGGAGCACATGCGGGAGGCAACCTGTCGATTTTCTCTCTCACATCAATGATTCTCTCTCTCTCTCTCTCTCTCTCTCTCTCTCTCCCCCCTTCTCTCTTAAATCAATAAACCTATCCTCGGGTGAGGATTTAAAAAACAAACAAACAAAACAGCTCTTGTTCCCTGTCTTACTTAGGGTCAGATGCCACGCTGCGAGTGTGTGTCCCGTCTCCCATGAATCGGCACAAGACACCAACGTGACAAGAATTTCTCGCCTTCATTTATGACGAAGACACGAGCCCTCTGAGGGGCTCTGGGGTCCAGGAGCGTGCCCGAGGCCGCGCGACCCCTAAGTGCCAGGATCAAGGCCCAGCGCAAATTGGGTGATCCCAGCCGCAGGCTCTCTTCACTCGCACCGTCTTTCCTCTCCAAGTGTTGGTTGGAGCCCAAGTAGGTTGTCCATCTTTGGAAGGAAGGTACTGTTTTATATTTCCTGAACTCTCATGCTAGAGCATCTGTTCTCATGTTGGCTGCCAATAAATATTTACTGAAATTGAACTGTACCAGCTCTGTGGGAAGGTCCCTGCTGGCCAGCACAGGGCCCTGACAGCTGTTCCGTGGGCTCCATGTGAGTCCCCAACCCAGGTGGGATGATGTCTACACAGCAGGGCTCAGAGGCCACCACACATGCCGCTTCCACAGGCAGCAGATCAACCAGCTATGCCCGTCCCCACCCTGAAAAGAGGGACCCAGATCAGGTATGCTCCCCGGGGGGCTGGGCAGCTGTCTGAGACCCCAGGGGTCCCATCCAGTCCTGCCACAGGACTGTAGTTCGGCTTGTCTCAAAACTTCCCAAGAAATCACTTAAGAAGTAGCATTTGTGAGAGCATGGCCGTCCTGCATTGTAAGTCCTGGCATGTTTCCAAAAGCTTGACGTGAAGACTATATTGTAGAAAGCCCTGCACCACCAGCAGCTTCCAAGTGAGAACTACCAAAGCGTCCCCAGTGTGCAAAATGCACCCAGCATTTCAAATGAAGGCTTCCTCACACAGTACCTACTTCTTCATCTCCAAGACAGACGCACGGGGCTGGATTAGATGTGATGCTTAAATACAACTGACGTGTAATTTAGGGAGCTCAAGTCGTTTTTGAGTCAATGATAAATTAATACCACTGTAAATTTTCTTTAGGATAACTTCTTCACATGCTAGGCAGAATAATGTTCAGGTCTCCAGCGAAGTGAAGGTGGGTGGACTATTTCCCAGGGAGCTAACTGGTCAGTTTGGGGAAGATGCTTCTTATTGGGAGCCACGCCTCCTTTTCTCACTTCCCTGTGTCTTCTCCTTTAAGCAAGCCTTCTGGTGCGTTCGTTCCTCTTTGCTTGTGCCTAATTCAGAGTTAGGTCCTTCCGGGGCTACCTAAGGAGCAGAATGATTGTTACTCTGCCCTTCAAACCCCCAGGAGGCACCAATGAGCGGGCAGGAGATGACCAAATTGTGTTGACAGGCACGGGAGGCTGGCAGATGGAGCGGCTCACCAATCTGGCACTGCGCTCCGAATCACAACAAAGCCCCACCTCTATTGCAATGAGTGAAATTTTCCAGGGACTGTTCGCCAGGCTGAAAACGCTGTATGAATTGGAACTCGAGTGTCCCAGAACCTCTCCGGCCTCTAGCATGAGCTACCTCTCCATCTTAATTGGTTTTTATGCTGACCTGCTCACATAAAATGTTAGATCCCTGCAAAGTTGCCTCAAGAAGACCCAGAGGTGTGGTCTGCCTCTGTCCTGCTCCCGCATTCTTCCTGAAAGCCACCTGAGAGGGGCTGGCAGTGTCCCTGTCCCCCTGCACAGCCACTGCAGCCCAGAATATGTAGAGTGAATGTCCCTGTCCCCCGCTGTGAGTCCTACTTTATCACTGGGACACACACGCCTGCTGTTCATATTTTTAGACCCACAGTTTCTAATTCAAGACAGTTCCTCCAGCCCCTGCCTGCTGTCCTCTCCATGCCGCCTGTCGTCCGGAGCCCAGCACAAACTCCCCACTCCACTTGAGCACTGTGTTCAGCCAACAGCTCCCCTGCCAGACACCAGCTCACCAGACAGGCCTAGACACGTTTACTCTCTGAGAACTCAAGGAAGGACACCCACAGGCAGGAATACTTTGTTGTTGTTGTTGTTTTTAGTTAACATGACTAATTTTATGCTGACAGTTTTGCTTGAAAAAACTGAGATTATGAAATATGTACAGAGATACACCCATGTATGCATCCACACATGCATGTACACAGAGATGGGAGGCGGGACACAAGAAACTACTTCCTTCCAGTAGAAAACCAACACACACCTGTAAAAGGAACAATGAATTCAGAACACCAGCATTTGGCAGCCACCACACCGTCATCATAGATTCAGGACAGAATCCGCAGCGGATGCTCAAGCTGGCGCGTGAAGTTTGGAATATATTTATCGTCTCAAATATTTCCCCACAAGAAACTTAATCGTTACAAAGAAACTTTACGAAAGGAAGAAAAGAAGCTGCTACTGGAGAAATCTGGCCCCTTCCACATTAACCAAATGATCAAAGTTAACATCACCTGTCAGGGCACAAAGCGACTCCACGTGCCGCCTGATCCAGTGCACTGAGAACACAGCGCCCCCTCCCTGGGGTTACTGCCGACAGCATGGGGCCTGAACGCTGCCACAAGGGAACATCAGAGAGACACAAATTAAGGGACATTCTACAAAATAACTGGCCGGAACTATGAAAAAAAACCAATGTTGTGAATACAAAGACAAACTCAATCACTGTTTGAAATTAAAGGAGACTAAAGAGACAGGACGACTGAATAGATTTTGCTAGAAAGGCCTTGATCAGGAAAATGGGGAGCTCTGAATAAGGCCTGTAGGTGAGGTCAGAGTATTTCATCAGTCTCACCATATATCAATATATATGGTGAGAGAAAGGGGTGCAACAAATGTGGCCAAATGTTAACATTTACATGCATCTGAGTGAAATTCCTTGCACTGGTCTTGTAACTTGTCTGTAAATTGGAAATCATGTCAACATTAATTATTATTTTTAAATTTTATTTATTTATTTTTAGAGACAGGGGAAGGGAGGGAGAAAGAGAGGAGAGAAACATCGATATGGAAGAGAAACATCATTCACATTCCCCCCACATGCGCCCCAACCGGAGACTGAACCCAAAAACCCAGGCATGTGCCCTGACTGGGAATTGAACCAGTGGCCCTTTGCTTTGCAGGACGACGCCCAACCAACTGAGCCACATCAGTCAGGGCGAAATTATTATTTTTAAACCTGAGCTATTCTCTGAGGTGTCTGAAGAGATGTTCGTACAGTGCCAAGCCAGAGTCCTGAGGGAAAACGCTGCTGTTCTCCCAGCAGTGGCTCAGTCCGGACTTCTCCTAGGATATATGAGAGCGGTGCGGGCTTCCCAGACCTTCGTGAATTTGCACTAGTTCTTAACCTTTTCACAGCCGTTTCAAAACAGTTTAGCAAACATTAGTGGACAGGAGGAGAGGGGATGGATGGAGTGGGGAGTCGCTGCTTTTCTACAAGAACACAGGCCGGCACACCCCAGGCTATGTCCCCCTAGGGTCTTCTGAGAGGGAAAGCTGGAGATCAAGGGACAACCCTCCTCCCCTCCTCGGGCCAGGGACCAAGAGTCCCATGTCCCTGGATTCCCGTGAGCCTGCTCAGGGGCTCAGGGGCTCTTTTGGTACAAAAATAATTCAGAACGAGCCCCATGCCACTCACACACCAGACACCCCGAGGGCGCTCTAGCTCCCATCGGGGAACTCGGAGATGCCAATTAAATTCTTGGCCACCTTCTCTCTCTGGGAGCAGACAAGCAACAATGGTCAGGTCAACTTGGCTGTCTCCTGGTGGGGCAGGATGGCCTCAAACCTCTGCAAGGGAGCGAGGAGGGTGGGAAGTCCCTGGCACTGGGTTCCCAGGAAAGACGAGGCCCTGCTGCTTCCACCTTCTGTTCAGGGGACCCGCCAGCCCTCTGGCAACTGCCCATATGGCCAGCTGGGGCCGTCCCTCTAGGGGCAGAGAGAACCAGATATTTTTGTTAGAGTGAGGCTTCAGAGCAGTATGCGGGTTGTGACAACTGGAAAATACTATTTTCAGTTGAACCTGCAACTATCTACCATTCCCCTCCTATGTAGGAGTGACAGATATAAACTGGGGGAGGGGGGCTTCTCCTGAGGTTAGTCAGGAAGGGGCCTCGGGGTTAGACAGGCAGGGGATATAAGACGAGAACCCCCTACTTCAACCCCTCCCCACTGTCACATACCTCAAGTGAACAGGACGAGCTTATACACCCGTCAGATATGCAACAACACTTCTTGGTTTGGAATCAAATCAATCACATCGAGGCAATATTCCATACTCACTGAGCACCTGCTGAGTTCTAGGCACTGCGCTAGTCACTCCAATATACGATCTCATTTAGTCCTCCCAACAACCTGTAGGGTAGATGTTATTAGTCCCATTTTGGGACCGAGGAAACTGAAGCTAAGAGAGGCAATTTACCAAGCCACCCTTGAGAAAGTGGAAAAGCAATTAAGAAGTTTACAGCCAAAGAGGGAAGCCAAACAACCACATGAAATATTTAAACAGCAATAAAAGAGCTCTTCGGAGAAAGCTGTCACCATGGATTTTGTCGACGACCTCAATTTCTCAGGGCTTCAATCATCCCATCGCAGGCCTCCCTAAATCTCTAGCTCTTGGTCCAGCCTCTGTCCTGAGCTGCAGAAACTCCCTAAATTTTAGCTGTCTGCCTGCTGTCCCCTCCAAGATGCCTATCACACTCAGCCTGACGAAACCTGACCTCACCATCACTTCCGTCGCCGTCCCAAGCAAACTCCACATCACTGTCTCTATTCCCGGCCAGTGCCACCTTCTCGGAAGGACTCGGAAGCCTCGAGCTTTCCCACCTTTATTCCAGGATATGCTGCCCGAAATACTTTACTCTCGTCTTCCTTCCTCTCCCATCCCTGCATGACTCCTCTCCTCTGACGCCCTCCAGCCCAGAGGAACCTGGGCTCTCTTGACCAAGAAGGATGATATACCTTCTTCTTTATGTACCCAAGAGTCATTTAGTGGAAATTGATCAATCAGAAGGGGGAACGTCAAGTCCTAGACACTTCCTTTGCCTAAATCGAATTTTAATGGTTCACACGAATACCTCTATTACTAACAGAATGGGACAAGGATACTCAGAGTGAAGAAAAGCACTTTTCTTTAGAATCTACCAAGCCTTGCACCAGACGCCTTCACATACATTAAGCTAACTTAATTCTTGTAACAACTCTGTAAGGAAGATGCTATCGAACTCACTTTATAGTCAAGTTCAAAATGAAGCTCAGAAAAGCTAAATAACTTGCTCAAATCATACACCTAGTGAGTCTAGGGCCCCTTCTCTTCTCCTTTACAGTCTCCTCCTGAGTGAGCTCATCCAGATTTAAAACACTACCCACAAGCTGAGCATGCCCAGACTCCTGTCACAGCTCTGTGCCCTGGGCCCCAACGAGCTACCTCCTTACGTCCTTACGTTGGATGGTTGACCCACTTAGATGACTCAGCATGTCCAAAAGACAAGTCTTGACTTTTCCCTCCCCCACCAAATTTCCTTCCCTCCTCCCCATCTTCCCTGCTCATTTAGTGATATCACAGTTGCTTGGGCCAAAGATCTAATTTGCCTTTTTCCCTCCTCCACACATGGTCTTTGGAAAGTCATTAGCAAGGCTTTTGAGCTCTATCTCCCAAGCAGGCCTTGGATGCAAACACCTCTCACCATCTGTACAGCCAGAACTCTGGATCAAGCCCCTGTCATCGCTGGCCGAGTTGACTACCATGGTCTTCCAACTCTATCTGCCTCC
>PVJD01017024.1:0-18909 GCA_004026545.1 Mormoops blainvillei
AGCAGCAGCCAGAGGGGAAACAATAGCCCCAGCCTCAGGAGGGATTCTGCCCCACCATATGGTGCTTAAGCCTGACTGGTGAATGCCGAGGGACTAGATTAAAAACTGAAGGAAAGAGCCACAGAAAGTAGACCGTGGAAGTCTTGAACAGACTGCCTAAGTTTAGAAGGGGTCAGCATCTCACATCACCAGAGGCAGATCCAGGAAGAAAAAACAGCAGTAAATACTACAGGTTACCAGGATGAAATCCAATGTGGTCTTCTCCATGATTTGTGATATTTTCTTCACTACACAGATTTTTAACATTCATTCCTTGTCCACAAACTTGGTGCATATTGTTACTAGATTTTATACTATAGTTTATTTCTCTCCTTTCTTATAATAGGCTTAATCTATTTAAAGCCTTATCAATACTGGTTCATTTGATGTTGATAGTGGGATTGTGGAGAAGGGATTATTTTTATGGATGTGGGTTTATTTCCTGGGCTTTGTGGTTTTGTTCTGGCAGCACCAGCACAACATACAAGATATGGTGAACAAAGTGACCCTCAGTCAACTAGCTGGAGGTAAGGACCTACCAAAGAATGACCTAACAATTAAAAACCAATTACTTCCAGAGAGCCAACATAAATGGCATAAAAATGCATCCCAAGAGCATTAAGTTCAGGAGATCGAGGAGGCTGCACCACTGAATCACACAGGTCTCCTACCATAGAAGTTCACACTACAAAGTCAGAGAGTCAAAACAGATCAATTTAAGAAGCAGAAATAAACAAGAATAGTCTCAGAAATAATGGGAAGGCAAAGAAAGAACCCCCAATCCAAAGGAAAGGAAACATCCTCAGAAAGAGTACTAAATGAAATAGAAGCAAGTAAACTATCAGATATTGAGTTCAAAACAATGGTTATAAGGAAGCTCAATGAGCTCAGTGAGAATTGCCAAAAACTACAGGGAAACTATGAGGAACTTACTGCAAACTATATCACATGAAAAAGGACATGGGAACTATCAACAAGAGCCAAGAGGAAATGAAGAACCTTTTCTAAATTGAAGAACACAGTAGAAGGAATCTAAAACAAGCTAGATGAAGCAGAGGATCAAATCAATTAGCTGGAAGACAAGGCAGAAAAGAGCCCCCAGAAAGAGCAGGAAAATGAGAAAAGACTCAAAAAGAATAGAGATGTGTTAAGGGAAAGACTGGACAGCATGAAATGTAATAATATTCATATAATAGGGATACCAGAAGAAGAAGAAGAGGAACAAGGGAGAGAATACCTGTTTGAAAAAGTAATGATGGAAAATGTCCCTAATTTGATGAGAGAGAAAGTCACAGAAGTCCAGGAAGCACAGAGAATCCCAATCAAAATTAACCCAAAGAGGCACACTCCAAGACACACTCCAAGACACATCATAATTGATATGGCAAAATTCAAAGACAAAGAGAGAACCTTAAAGGCAGCAAGGGAGAAAAAGGAAGCAACATCATACAAGGGAGCTTGGATAAGGCTAGCAGCTGACTTCTCAATGGAAAAAAATCACAAGCCAGAAGGGAAAGACAATAAATACTTCAAAAAATGAAAGGCAAAGTCCTCCAACCAAGACTACTCTACCCAGCAAGGCTCTCAATTAAAAGGGAAGGTGAAATAAGGAGTTTACCAGACAAAAGAAAGCTAAAAGAATAGATCTCCACCAAACCAGCATTACAAGAAATGCTAAAGGGACTACTTTAAGAAGATGAAGAAAAAGAATGAGAGAGAGAGGAACATAAGTACAAAGGGAAAAATGAATAAGTACCTATCAATAATAACCTTCAATGTAAATGCATTAAATGCTCCAATCAGAAGACATAGGGTAGCTGAATGGATAAGAAAACATGACCCACACAAATGTTGCCTACAAGAGACCCACCTCATAACAAAAGACCTGTGCGGACTGAAAGTAAAGGGTTGAAAAAAAAATAATCCAAGCAAATGGACAGGAAAAAAAAAAGCCAGGTTAACAATACTTATATCTGAAAAAATAGACCCCAAAACAAAGCCCATAGAAGAGACATAGAAGGACAGGTCATAATACTCAAAAGAATAATCCATCAACAAGACAATAACATTGTAAACCTACAGGCACCCAACATAGGAGCACTGAAATATATAAGGAAAATCTTGGAGGACTACAAGACAGATATAGACAACAACATACTTATAGTGGGGGATTTTAACACTCCCCTGTCAACAATGAATAGATCTTCCAAACAAAATATCAACAAGGATATTACAGAATTGAATAACACATTAGATCAAATGGATTTAACTGATTATGTCTACCTATAATCTATCTATCTATCTATCTTTATAGATAGATAGATAGATAATGCCAATATATATGTGTGTGTGTTTATCATGTATAAATCATACCACTCTGATAACACACATATATAAACTTTCACCCCCAAAAAACAAAATACATATTCCTTTCAAATGCATATGGGATGTTTTCAAAAGTAGATCACATGATAGGACCCAAAACAAGGCTCAACAAATTTCAGAAAATTGAAATCATGACAAACATTTTCACAGACCACAAAGGCTTGAAGCTACAAACCAACCTCAAGGAAAAAAAAAAAACTTGAACACATTCAAACTCATGGAAACTGAATAGCATGCTATTAAACAATGAATGGGTCAATAATGAGATCAAAGAATAAATCAAAATGTTTCTGGAAGCAAATGGTAATGAACACAAAACAACCCAAAACCTATGGGACACAACGAAGGCAGTCCTGAGAGGGTAGTTCATAGCAATGCAGGACTATCTATAAAAGACAGAAACATTTCAAATAAACAACCTAACCCTATGTCTATGAGAACTAGAGAAGCAACAACAAACAAAGCCCAAAGCAAGTAGAAGGAAAGAAATAGTCAAGATCAGAGCAGAATTGAATGACATAGAGACTAAAAGAACAATTCAAAGGATCAATAAATCCAGGAGTTGATTCTTTGAAAAGATAAACAAAATTGACAGACCTTTAACCCAACTCATCAAAAAACAAAGAGAGAGGACCAAAAAAAAGTAAAATCAGAAATGTAAAGGAGAAATTACAACTGATACCACAGAAATACAAAAGGTTGTAAGAAATTACTATGAACAACTATGTGCCAAGAAATTTGAAAACCTGGGTGAAATGAACAAATTTCTAGAAACATATAACCTTCCAAAACTGAATGAAGAAGAGCAGAAAACCTCAACAGACCAATAACAGCTGGTGATGTAGAAGCAGTAATAAAAATACTCCCAGTACACAAAAGCCCTGGACTGGATGGTTTCACAGGAGAATTTCACAACACATTTAAGGAAGAGATAACTCTGATCCTTCTCAGATTTTTCCAAAAAATCCAAGAAGAGAGAAGACTCTCAAACTCTCTTTATGGGACCAGCATCATCCTAATCCGAAAACCAGATAAAGACACAACAAAGAAAGGAAACAACAGGCCAATATCACTGATGAGCATAGATGCTAAAATTCTCAACAAAATATTGGTAAACTGCATCCAGTAATCCATTAAAAAGATCATCCACCATGATCAAGTGGGATTCATCCCACGGATGCAAGGTTGGTACAATATCCATAAATCAATAAACATAATACATCACATAAACAAAAGGAAAGACAAAAATCACATGATCACATCAACAGATGTGGAAAAAGCATTTGGTAAGGTACATAACCCATTTATGATAAAAAAAAAACACTCAGCAAAGTGGGAGTAAAAGGGGTGCGCCTCAACATAATAAAGGATATATATGAGAAACCTACAGCTAACATCATACTCAATGGGCAAAAATTAAAGCTTTCCTACTAAGATAAGGAACAAGACAAGGACGTCTGGTTTCCCTACTCCTATTTAACATAGTATTGGAAGTCCTACCACAGTGATCAAAAAAGAAAAAATAAAAGGCATCCAAATCGGAAAAGAAGAAGTAAAACTATCATTGTTTGAAGATCGCATGATAGTGTACATAGAAAATCCTGTATATCCTACCAAAAAACTAGACTTAATAAGTGAATGGGGCAGATCAGCGAGATACAAAGTCAATATTCAGAAATCGAAGGCATTTTTGTACACCAACAATAAAATATCAGAATCAGAAATCAGGGAAAAAACCCCATGTGCTTTAGCAATAAGAAAAAAAAAGTACCCAGGAATAAACCTTACCAAGCACTAAAAGACCTGTACTCAGAAAACTACACAACACTGAAGAAAGTAATTAAGCAAGACACAAATAAATGAAAGCACATAAAAAGAAAAAAAAAAAAGAAAAGCCATTGTTTCTATTTCGACTGCTAAGTATAGATACTGACTCTCATTTACCCCTTTGAAGCCCAGCAAAAAGGGAAGTTAGAAGGAGTAAAGCACCTAAGGAAAGGTGCCCAAGAGTAAATATCAAAATGCCCGTACCCTGCCTGTGCTTAAAAAAAAAAAAAATCGGTAAAACCCAGTGGGAGCCAATTGCCTTGTTTCTTATTACTAAAACCCCAGCAGGCTTCACTCTGCCCTGAAAAACTTTTGAAATGGAAAAAAAGAGAAAAAAGAAAGATGGGTGATTAACTAAGTAGAAAAGCCATGCTTAGGTGATTTTATTTCCCAGATATGCCTTTGCTGCCTCATTAATATACCTCTGGAGTGGATGAAAGTACTTCTCATCCAAAGCAGGTAGTAACGGCCTATCAAGACATACTATACTAGCATCCTGATACCTTATCAAAGGTTTATTGAAGAATGCAGTCATCTTGCTACTGTCACTGGTTTTAAAGAGTTACATGAAGACAAATGAAATGCCCCTTTCCTTCATACATTTCCCCCCAAGCATTTCTGAGACATCTTTCATGTATAAATCATACCTCTCTGATAGCATTTGGATGGGCCTATCATATTAACAATGGAACCAAGACAAGGCCAGTGGTCTGAGTAAATTCATTATGTTTATTTAAAGATGCAGGGGCATGTTCATGGCTTATTCAACTCCAGAGAACAGTGGGTTATGTGCATGCTCTAATTTTTCTGGTGCTGGAATTTAGGATTTGTAGAGTGGTAAATATGTTATTGGAGCTCTCTATATAGATGTAGTCGATACTCTAATATAAACAACAGTAAAATGGAAAATCTGTCCTTACCAGTGATTTGCTCAACCCTAGCTTAAGTGACCTTTTTCCTGTTTGTCCTTATGCAGTGGTAGAAGCAGATTCAATGCTCCAGACACTAGCAGTGGGTCTAAAGTATTTTGTGTATTAAAGACTGCTACCCCATTGCCACCCTGCCTGTTCCTTTGGCCCTAGACTTTGAGCCATCTTGGTTCCTTTCTATTCCTTATTCTCTGCTTTTCATTAGTTGCTATGCTCTGTTATGTCTCTGTCTTATAGACTCTTCTGTCTCTTCCATCCTTTCTGTGGCTTCCGCCACTCAACAGCTCATTACTTCTCTTGTTCTAGACTGTTGCCTCAGGATTTTAGGATGTGAGTCAGGACAATGGGTTAGGTAAAGGGCCAGGCTGCTCCCAGGTGCAAGAAGGTCAATATGACTACCAGCCACTGTGGCTGATGCCAGGTGTCTATTGTGCAAGATGGGAGAGAGTTTCAATTAAGCCATGAGCTATCAAGTGAGTTGGGATAAGTGAGTCATGAGTAGTCAGGTGGTTTGGGAAGCTGACCTCACCTTTTCATACATGTAACAGCATTTTTTTTTTGTTTTCAAAAATTGTCATGCATTTTAGTTTATATAATCTTCTTAACAACTCTCTGACAAGATAGGCTTCACTATCCCTATCCTACATATGAGGAAACTAAAGCTTAGAATGATGAAATGACAGTTTTTGGCAGATTCAGGAGTCAAACACAGGTTTGCTCCTCCAATTTCAAGTTTTTATAAACTCCTGCTTGCCAAAGTTTAAAAAAAATACAGTTAAAATCTGTTTTTGATAGGGAGAAGCAGATTTTAATTTGATGATAATCACTTGTTTGACTCAATTCATCTAGTTATTTCCTCCAAGTGTAGATACCATACATGGTTGTAGAGATACCATAAAATAGTGGAAAGAATAAGTTTTAACCTGTTTTCTGCCACTTTCAATTTATATATTCCTGGCAAACAACTTTCCTGCTCTGCTCTTCATTTTCCTGATCTGTGAAATAGACATAATTGTGCTCACACAGCCAGGATTAAGAGGAGAAAACATTTGCTAAGCATATATGAGGTATTCAACTAACAGCAGACAGTCAGTCACCACCACCCATTTTCCTATGTGCCTGGGCATTCCTTGAAGCCAGAGGTATTTGAGTTCTCCATCCCCTTTGGGGAATGGGGAGAGAAGGGATAAGCACCCTACTCTTGCTGCCAACTTTTGCCTGAATTCTATCCTAGGGTAAATCAATGGAGCATATTGTTTCTGACCTTTTCTAAGTGAGATGAGCTCAGAAGTATCCTGAAGAAGCGACTTCATGCAACTGATAAGACTTTTCTTATAGGCCTGGTCAGAATACACCCAAGGATGGGAACCAATCATTTGAATTTAATGCAAAAGATCAATTTGTGATAGTGTCACTGTGTGGTGAATGGCTAATTTAAGTCAATCATCTAAAGAGTACAATGCTCAAGAAACAAGGGTTCCAGATTGATCTACATGTGGAGTGCTTGGCCATGTAGCATGCTGTTCCATTAATTCCTTCTAGCCTCTGACTACTTTGTCATTGGAACTTTATCCTGGCCAGTTACCAGGAGACAGAATTATTGATTGAAAATGGGAATAAATAATTGAGACAGAAATTGAGGCAAATGGTAGGATTTTTTTAAAAATAAGGTGTATATTTCACTTAGCATAATACTCTCCATGTCATAGAAAGACAAGTACCATATGGTTTCACTTATATGTGGACTTTAATGAACAAAATAAACTAACAAACAAAATAGAAACAGACTCATAGATACACGGATCAGACTGAGAGCTGTCAGAGGGGAGTGGAGGGGAGTTGAGAGCCTGGGTGGAAAAGATGAAGGGATTAAGGAAAGGAAAAAAAACTCATAGACACAGACACAGTATGATTATTACCAGAAGGAAAGAAGGTGGGGGGGTGTAGAAGAGGGTAAAGGTGAGTAAATGGTGATAGAAGGAGACTTGACTTGGGGTGGTGAACACACAATACGATATGCAGATGATGTATTATAGGATTATATACCTGAAATCTATATAATTTTATTAATCAATGTCACCCTAATAAATTCAATTAAATTATTTTAAAATGTATTTATTTATTTTTAAACAGAGGGGAAGAGAGGGAGAAAGAGAGGGAGAGAAACATCAATGTGTTGTTGCCTCTCATGCGCCCCCACACTGGGGACCTGGCTGGCAACCCAGGCATGTGCCCTGACTGGGAATCGAACCAGCAACCCTTTGGTTTGCAGGCCAGTACTCAATCCACTGAGCCACACCATCCAGGGAAATTAAAATTATTTTTAAAGGTTAAATAAAAAATATATAATATACCTACTGAAAAGTAAAAAAAAAAAAAAAAAAAATTCAAAGTGAACACACCCATGGAACTCTCCCTAGGTCGGGAAATAGAATATTATCTGGATCCTAAAAGTTTTTCTCATGTCCCTTTTTAACCACTACTTTCTCCTCCAAGGAAGATTAATTCTGCCCAAAACCTAGATCACAAAGGGGTGAAACTTCTGGAAGGCCAGCAATATGAGAGACAAAGCACAAAGCTATTGTAACAATTAAGTGAAAACATGCTTTTATATTTTACTATAGAAACTTAGTAGTTGCTAAATCAATAGGATTACTATTTTGCCATGATTATTATTAGTGAATTTAGATCGTGTAGTGTAAACACAAATTCAAGACACGTGTGCTGCTGAAAGGATTGACTATGGTTAGCTTCATCTACTACAAAGAGCATGCTCTTTGAACAACCTATTTCTTTATTGTTTATTTAAAGTCATTTCAAGTGTTTTGATTGAGTAGAGAGTGCCTAGTTCAATTAAGAAGCTGAGCTTGCACTATAACAACTGGTTTGTATATTTTATTTAGCAAGCAATTATACTTATTAATTGATAAGAAATAAGTTTTAATTCCATTTTACAAACACTGTTATTTGAGGACCTGTATTCAGTTTGACACCTGTAAAAACAACACAGTGATCCTTCCTACATATTTGAACTTCTTTGACATCTTGGCAATTACTTTCCTTTGTTTCAACAAGCCTCAGCCTCCAGCCTTGAAAGCCCCCTTCACTAGAGATGTAAGATTAATTTAATTGCCACCCCAGTTTTAATCTATCTCAATAGTAGTGACTGCAAGAGGTGAAGCTTTTTGGCCACTTTCACCAACATATACAAGGCCGGTTCCTACAAACAACTCTAAGGACCAGGTGAGTTCGTTCTACATTATTCATCAAATAACTGACATGTTCCTGGGAAATCAAGACCCAATCAAAGATCTGCCACTTGCAATTAGTTAGGACTGCAGGAAAACATTGAGTAGAGACTGATGGCAGCTCCCCATGTGGAGGAATGTCAGGCTTGGAAAACAGGAGAATACAGAGGTTCCAAGGGCTGTGATGCATAAACTGAGAAAAAGTAGGATGTCAGGTTCAGAATGCCTTCCTCAAATCCTTTTTTTGAGCTGCACAGATCTCATCTGGCCATTTTTTAAGTCACATGAATAATAACTGGTTGAGAAACATGTCAGATTTTCTGTTCTTCTAAACAACACTTAGTAGAGGTGGGGTTTGCTGTTAGTTCAAATCTGTTTTTAAAATTAATATCCTTGATCATGGCTTCCTTTTTCAACAAATGTTGCTGGAAAAACTGAATATCCATATGCAAAGAAATAAATTTGAACCCTTACCTAACACCATATACAAAACTTAACTCAAAATGGATAACAAACCAAAACATAAGACCTAAAATGATAAAACTCTTAGAAGAAAACAGGACAAAGCTTCACAACATTGGATTTGGCAATGATTTCTTGGATATGATAACAAAGCCATAGATAACAAAAAAAGAGATGAATTGGACTACATGAAATTAAAATTTTTTTCTCATCAAAAGACACTATCCACAGAGTAAAAAAGCAACCCACAGAATGAGAGAAAATGCTTGCAAATTAAGAAATTAATATCTAGAATACATAGAGAACTCCTAAAATTCAACAACAATAACAACAGCAAAACAACCTGATTCTGAAATGGGCAAAAGACTAGAATAGACATTTCTCCAAAGAAGATGATATGAATAGCAAATAACATGAAAAAATGTTCAACATTACTAATAATTAGGGAATGCAAATCAAAACTGTGAGATACCACCTCACACCCATTTGGTTGGCTATTATAAAAAAACAAAACAAAACAGAAAACAACTGTTGGCAAGAATGCAGAGAAATGGGAATCCTTGTGCACTGTTGGTGGGAATGTGTAACAGTACAGCTCCTATGGGACACAGTATGGCAGTTTCTCAAAAACTTATAAATATAATTGCCATACAATCAGTAATTCCACTTTGGATTATGTAACCAAAAAAAATTGAAAACAGAGTCTCAAAAAGATTTTTGTACACCCAGGTCCCTTTACAATAACTGAAACTTAAAGCAACTCAAGGGTCCATTGATTGATAAGTGGATAAGGAAAATGTGGTCTATCCATACAATGGAACATTATTCAGCTTTAAAAAAGAAGGAAATTCTTCACTCTTCAATAACGCAGTTACCTTGAGGTCATTGTTTTAAGTGAAATAAGCCAGCCACAAAAAGACAAATACTATATGACTTCATTTATATAAGGAAATCAGAGTAGTCAAAATCATAAAGACAAAAATAAAATGGTGGTTGCCAGGGGCTGGGCAGGAGGAAGTGGGGAGCTTCTGTTTAATGTGGACAGAGTTTCAGTTTTACAAAATAAAGAGTCATGGGGATGAATGGTGGTGATGGTTGTACAACATGTAAATGTATTTAATACCACTGAATGGTTCACTTAAAAATGGTTAGGTTGGTAAATTTTATGTTATGTGTACTTTATCACAATAAATAATAATAACCTTAGCTTCCATGATCCTTTTCTCCAAGCCTTCAAAAAAGCACTTGGTAATATCTGGTAGGATGGTTCTTGCCCTCAGAGCAAAGGAATGATTTGTTCTTTGCTTTCTGGTTTCCTTTTCACAATGCCAAGTCTTTATCCTCCTGTCTGATTCCATCTTATCTTTGAGCCCTTCCCACTTCAATGCTCCTACAGACACTAGCTCCTGTCCTCTCCCCCCATCTATAGTCCATACTCTGCAGGACCATGTACTTTGGTTTTCCAGTCTGGGCAAATTGGAGGTTTCTTTTTATAAACTCTGGAATCCCTGGCAAACCACTGTTCTATACAGAGATAAGATCAAGTTCATGCTTCTGCCTCCTTGGGAAGCTTTCCCAGACCCACTCAAAAACATTTGATCCTTCCTCTCCTTGCTGCCATATTTACATGTCCTGGAGCCTAGCACTGAATCATTTATGTGGGAATAGATTGTTCATCTCTTGGTCTCACACTCTGTGACCTCCTTCAGGGCAAGGGCACAGTTTTATTGTTTTTCTCTACATCTTTAGCTTTCAGCCCAGTGCCTGGTATAGAAGAGGCATGTTGTCATATTCCACACTGATGAATGAGATTTGTGCTGACTATACACTATGAAAAATTTCAGTTGCCGGCTTATCTTATTTAAAGTTCTCAAAAGTGATAATAAGGTAATAATAATTTCAGTCTTTTCTACATTCAACCTAAAGTACGAGCTTATTTTACTGACATATCTACTTGCATTAAAAAATAACCAGAAAACCCAACCAACTTACTCTTCCAGTAGCTTTCCTGCCAGTCTCCTTTCTTTCTTGCCAACCTTATTTCTTTCTTTCCTTCTAGCTCCTCCTGTAGACATTCTATGGCCTATCCCTCTATGCCCATCACATTCCTTGACTTTAGGTTTGACTATTTGACTATATGTTTGGGAATCTGGTAGATTTGCATTCAACTCTCACTTTAGCTGGGCATTCAAACTTGTCTTATAACTAGTCCTCAAACTACTTATTCAGCCTCATATTACAGCACCTCTTTGAAGTTTAAATTATACTGGACTATTCCCCTTTTTATTACCTATTTCATTAGCTTTCATGCCTTCATACTTTTGTTCAAACTGGTCACTCCTATAAATTCTTTCCCTATCTTTTCAGCTCTCCACCATATTATTGAGATTTAATGCAGCTTCTAATGCCACCTCCACCCCTGAATGACCTGCTTCCCTCACTTTGCTCCCATAAGACTTTGTATACACTTCCCTGATCACATGTATTCTGTGTATCTCACAAAATTATTTGTGTATTCTTCCCACACTAGTCCCCATACTTCTCTGTCTTCTCCCTGTCGGTATCTTTAGTACCTGCTCCAAGTGGGTATCCAATGAATACTTATTAAACCAAAAAGACCCATAAATTGTCCTCCATGTGTCATTTTATTTGAGATCTATTTTAAGAAATGTTAAAATGTGCTTTGATTAAATCAGAGACTGTAATTTTAAAACAGGATTTAGCTGTATTAACTTTCTGAAAACAGTTTTTATAATCAAGAGAAAGCAAGTCCATCATAATTAGCTAAGGATTCTTTTGTAATATTTTTCAAATTAGTAAAGATGTCATTAGCTGAATCACACAGAAATCATTACTGAATCATATGTGACAATGATTCACCTGTCATTAAATAAGAATGAAACTTTTTTAAGATCTCGATTTAACAAATATTTTACTATGTATTGATGACACTCTAATTAGGACAGTATGTAGTGGATTTACTGCAGTTATTAGAAATATTTTTCCCTAATGCCGATTATGAAGGGTCAATTGATATTTTCATTTTGAGATATGATTTTCAGGTACAAACAGCTCAGATATTTGCCCTGAATGTGAAATACTTGATTCTGAAAGGCAAGTCACCAAAAGTGCATTTTTGGGCATTAAAAACTGTCTGTTGCTTTCTTTGGGATTGCCCATGTAAAGAAATAGCAATGTATGGAATTGCTTTGCTTTGGAGAAACTGATTTTGTTTTTTAGTAGTTAAACCAGATTTATCTTTAGAAATGAAATGTTTCTCTGGATAATTTCCAGGGGATTCACTGTGATTGAAGCTTGCACATTTGGCAATATATTAATATCACATTATACCATCACTCAGTCATAACTTTCTCATCAACCAAGTAATCAGAAGTATCCTAATGTTAACATAAGATAAAGAATGAATCAATGACTTCTCCTGCACAAGTTCTGTGGTTCAGGAACTCCCCACCCAAGTTGGGGGCACACTGTTTGAAGCCCTTGAGCTTTTTTCTATCCATTTAGGACACTTAACGCCTTATCAAGCTAGTCATTCAGAGAGCATTAAAATTAATGTCCAAGAACATTAAATGTAAGTGAACATATCCGCGAGATTTAATCACTCTGTCTAATCTACCTAAATGCAGTAAAAGCTAAACAAGAAGTCTATGCCAGGAGTTGCACCAGAAAGATCAATGGTGCCAAATTCCTTAACCCCAGATCACAACCTTCAAAACAAGGGCCAGTTAAAAGTGGCAGGTTCCAGCTGTGATGATGTACAGAAACCTCCTTGGGTGACTCGAGGTGGCAACCCACAATATGACTCATCAGTGAGGAAGAAAAAGTGAAGAAGGATCAGGAAACCAGTGATCTGGTTATGACATGTAATGCATGCCTAGAAATGCATGTCAGTTTCACCCAGATGGCCTTTTTAGCCTTGAAAAATTGGATCAACACAAATGAATGGAGTTTTGAAAGTTCAAAAGGTTTTTGTTGAGAAAAAAAGAAAAGATTGCTTCCTTAAAATCAAGCAATCATTCAGGAGGCATGCAATGCTATTACTTCCAAATGTCTCTCATTACCACACTGAATATTTTTGTCTCAGATTTATGGCAGTTCAAGTTTGTTTTCCTTCAAATATTTCTTTATCCAAGGAACTCCTTTTAATTTGCAACTTGGAAAAAATTCTCCGCAGGCATTCACAAGAAGCTGCTATCTAGTGTTGCAAATTCTACATTCAAAGGGGATTCAGTTTTTGCTCTTTTCAACCTGAATCCTTTTGTTCTCTACAACAGAAACATGCATTTCTAGCTCCACTGCCTTCTGTACTTCTCTTGTTAAGACTTTATTACCCTGCATATGAAATTCAAACTTTTGAAGACAGATTAATAAAAATCAGAAACAAGAACAGATTTCTGTTCGCAAGAACACACATAGCCATGCCGAAGTCAGCAAGAGAAGTGGGTATCAGAGAAGAGTCTGACTCAGTAGACAAACACAGGGGTGAGCAAATTCAGGTTTAGTTACGAGTGACATCCTTTCAAGTTAATAAAGCTATTGTAATAATTATAACCTGCATGTCTTTCCATTTGAACAACTGTAAGCCCACTTTTGCCCACCCCTGTATATGACGTCTGTCCAGAAGGTATCCAACCATGTAATATGAAAAATAGAGACATTTATTAAAGAAGGTACAAGATAAAGAAACATTATACATAAGACAATGATACTTCAGTCCCCTTCAAAGTAAGCACCTTGGGACCTCACACAGTTTTCCCAGTGTCTCTTCCGCTGTTAAAAACACTCCGCAAAATCCTTTGTTGGAATCACCATCAGCTGCCCCATCGTATTTTCCTGAACCTCATCAATGTCTGAAATCTCTTCCCTTTTAAAGGTGATTTTAGTTTTGGGAAAAACAAGAAGTCACAGAGTGCCAAATCTGGGCTATAGGGGCCTAGATCTCCTGGGTGATTTGATGTTTCTCCCAAAAACTCTGCATGAATGTGATGCTTGAGTGGGTACCTTGTTGTGATGAAGCTACCAACCACCAGTCACCCATAGCTGTGGCCTTCTGAATCATCTGAATAGTTTCTGTGGAAGAATGTTGAAGCTTAATGCAAAATTTGATGCAGATGTGTTGCTCTACTCAGTCATTTTGATTGTGATGGTCACACAGCACACATGCTTACTCAACAGTGTTTACTGTCCCCACTGACTAGTACAATGAAGTCATCATTGTTCATGCTTGCACATTCCAGCCCACTCTCCTTGGTTGCCAGGTTACATTGATGTCCTGCAAACCTTTCTTGTTATATTAACAATGGCTGGACTTTTTCCAGACAGACTTCATTATATTTACTACATCTACATCTTAGTCACTTCTCTTGAACAGGCAGACTCACTTAGCAATTCAGTATTCCACCAAAACCCCAAGGGTTGTTCCATCTTAGAAAATATTCACGTACCTTCCAGATGTTGACAACATGAAACATCACCATGATGTCTGGTATATGTGTGTGTTGGGTGGGTGGGTGACAGATGGCATCCTTCAATAAATGTCTCATTGGAGTTGTTTTGTTTTTTTTTGGAATGGTAATGAGTGCTGTGTACATGCAGTCTTTGTGCTGTTTGGAAAAAGTTTAAAATGCAGAGTTTGCAGGGAAAAGTGGCCTTAGACATTCCACTGTATAATTAGGTTCTGCTGAAATTAAAGACTCTTATATGATGTTGTCTTATTGTCAACTTGAACATGACTGCAAACAGATTTAATACAAATAGCACTGTGACAATCCTGCATGGATCACCTCCCAAACACACATGAAGGATTTGTAGATTCCATTTACAGTATATCTGCTCTTCCCCAATCCTGATGAATACAATAAAATTTGCTACTTATTTTACAATGTAGATTGTTTTTAGTAAGCTTGATATAGATGAGAGCCCTAACCAAAGGAGCCTCCATGTAATTTTTTCCTTCAGGTTGTGACATATTATTCTCCATATGTTGAGGTCTACCAACTGTAGATCCAAGCCAGTTTGAGCTAGCTCAGTTTTTAAAAGTATTAGAAATATTGCACTTTTTTGGTAGGGGGAATAGTTACACTTAAGATTTGACACTTTGAAATGTTTCCTTGAGTTCAGTTCCAGGTTGGGGGTGGGGCCATGTGGAAATGGGAGATGGGTCCCAGGTGGTTTCCAATTCAATCTTGTTTGCAAGAAGAGAAACCTGATCCCACATACACATGGCTCAGTATAAGAGACCTCTGCTATTTGGGATGGGGGGACTCCAATTTCATTTCTTTTTGTAAAAAGGAAAACCTGGATGCAATCCATGTAAGTAAATGGCATGCTGTTATTTTATTTAAGTCTCAAAAGAAAAGAAAATCCTCCTTAGACATGTCTCTTTGGTTAAAAATGTATCCTAACCTTTTCCACAGAAGATACATTTCAGTCCCCAGTTTTCAATCTATAAATATAAGAGGTGACAGGAACAGCCCTTTCTAGATCATTAAAGCATGAAGTTAGTTAATCTTCTATCAAATATTGACCATGATGGTGTCCTTATTTATGGGATTCATCCCCTCCCCCACTCCTATCACACATACTGCACTAATGCCTAATGGATTTTTGTCCTTGAACAAGATTACCTGTCTCATCTGTGGGATTATCTGCTGCTCAAGTGTTAAAAATGAACAGACAGTAGGGAACCTTAAAAAAGCAAAGGTTTTACTTTAGTCCAGTTCTCAAGAGTTAAAAATGAACAGACAGTAAGGAACCTTTAAGAAGGTAAAGGAAAATGAATTAGCAGAATATCAGCAAGAAACAGGAAAATCTAAATTGCATTCCATAGTTATATGTATACTTGGCTGAAACATGGCAAAATGGAGCCAAAAATGAATTTTTAATCTAAATGTTGCATTAATTCATTGGCTTAAAATAATACCTCACTTTTTATACATATAGTTAAAATATATGAATACAGCACTGAAAAAAATGAGCACAGACAATGAATGCATAAGAGATGGGCTGCAAAGTTAAGGCACTGAGCCTGTCAAGTAGGAAGGAGAAAGCTCTTCTGGAAGGAGAGAGATTGTTACATCAGTTATGAATTTGTCCTGCTTATTTTATGAGGTGTATGACAGAATTAAAATATAGTTTATAACAAATGATGGTCCATAGTTCAACAGAATGATATATCTTATTAATTTTTATGTATTGCTTTTGGGTATAAACTATACATAGTTATCAAAATATTATTGACTATATATCCTATGCTTTACTTCCCATGACTATTTTGTAGCTGCCAATTTGTGCTTCTTAGTCCCTTCACCTCTGTCACTCAATGTGTCAACCTTCCCCTCCTCCCTGCTTCAGGCAATCACCGGTTCTCTCTCTGAATCTATGAGTCTTTTTTCCATTTTGTTTGTTCATTTATTTTGTTCTTTAAATTTCACATATAAGTAAAATCATATGGTATTTCTTTCTCTGACTGACTTATTTCACTAAGCATAATACACTGTAGGTCCATCCATGCTGTCACAAATGCTAAGATTTTACTCTATTTTATGGCCAAGTAATATTCATTGTATATATGTATCACCGCTTTTTAATCCACTCATCTACCAATGAACACTTTGGCTCTTTCCATGTCTTGGCTATTCAGATAGGAATTGCGTTGAATCTATAGATTGCTTTGGGTAACATGAACATTTTAATGATGTTAATTCTTCCTATCCATGACCAGGATATATGCTTCCACTTATTTGTATCTTCTTTGATTTTTTTCTTCAGTGCTTTCTAGTTCTTTGACTATAGGTCTTTTACATCTTTGGTTAAGTTTATTCCTGAGTATGTTATTCTTCTTGAAGCAATTGTGAGTGAGATTGTTTTCTTAGTTTCCATTTTTGATACTTCATTATTTGTGTATATAATGCAACTGATTTCTGAATATTAGTTTTGTATTCTACTACTTTACTGAATTCACTTTTCAGTCCTAGTTTTTTGGTAGAATCCTTAGGGTTCTCTATATATAGTGTCAGGTCACCTGCAAATAATGAAACCTTTACTTCTTCCTTTCCCAGTTGGATTCATTTTACTTTTTCCTCTTGCCTAAGAGCAGCGGCTAGGACTTCCAGCACTATATTGATTAAGAGTGGTGAAAGCAGACATCCTTGTATTGTTACTTTTACTTTTTCCCCAATTTAGCAAAATATTAGTTGTGAGTTTGCAATATATGGCTTTTATTATATTGAGGTATGCTCCCTCTATTTCTCCTTTGCTTAGAGACTTTATCACAAATGGGTACTGGATTTTATCAAATTCTATTTCTGTGTCTGAAATATGTATATGATTGTGTGATTTAATTTTTAAAAATATTTTATTTATTTATTTTTACAGAGAGGAGAAGAGAGGTTGAAAGAGAGGGAGAGAAACATCAATGTGTGTTTGCTTCTGGTGCTCCCCCTACTGGGGGCCTGGCCTGAAACCCAGGCATGCACCTTGGCTAGGAATCAAGCTAGCAACTCTTTGGTTCACGAGGTGGCAGCCAATCCACTGAGCAGTACCAGCTAGAGTGATTGTGTGATTTTAATTCTTAATTTTGTTTATGTGGTGTATCAAGTTAAGTGATTTGCAAATATTGCACCAATCTTGCATTCCAGGAATAAATTCCACTTCATCATGGTGTGTGATATTCTTAATGTATTGCTGGAGCCAGTTTGCTAATAATTTGTTGAGGATTTTTGCATCTATGTTCATCAGGGATATTGGCCTATAGTTTTCTTTCTTTATAGAATCTTTATCATGTTTTAGAATTAGAATAATGATGGACTAATAAAACTATCTCGGTCATCTTACATCCTCTTGAGGTTTTTTTTGGAATAATTTGAAAAGGATAGGTGTTAGTTCTTCTTTGAATGTTTAGTGAAATTCAAATGTAAAGTCCAGGATTTTATTTATTTATTTATTTTGCTCAGAGTTTTTTTTATTATCACTTCAATTTCATTAGTTTTAATCACTCCTCATATTTTATGATTTTTCCTGATTCAGTTTTGGATGATTGTATGTTGGTAGGAATTTATCCATTTCATCCATGCTGTCCAAATTGTTGGCATATACTTGTTCATAAAGTTTTCTTACAACCCTTTGTACTTCTGTGATGTCAATTGTTCTCCTCTTTCATTTCTGATTTTATTTAGGTCCTCCCTATTTTTTTCTTGATGAGCCTTGCTAAAAGTTTATCAATCTTGTTTATCTTTTCAAAAAACCCACTCATGATTTCTATTAAATTTTGTAATATATTTTATTCTCTATGTCATTTCCTCTCTAATATTTATTATTTCATTCCTTCAACTCGCTTTAGAAATTAATTGTTGTTCTTTTTCTAGTTCTTTAGGTGTAAAGTTAGATTTATTATTAGAATTTACTTTTTTGCTTCTTGAGGTAGGCCTATATTGCTATGAATTTCTTAGGTACCATATCATTTCTGAAGGAGAATACAACATTAATTAAATGACTATTACCTTACTAATAATATTAACTTCAGTAACGTTTTCCATCTAAGATATTTTACTGTTGGTCAAGTACAATTTGTCCATTTTCCCCATACCACTCCCCTCCCCCACCCTTGACCCCATCCCCTCCTTAACTTTGTCCATGAGTCCCCCATATATATTCCTTGACAACCCTCCCCTTGTTTCCCCCATCTTCCCTTCCCCGCCACATCTACTCACTGTCAGTTTGTTCTTCACTTCAATGTCTCTGGTTACATTTAGCTTGCTTGTTTGTTCTGCTTATTAGTTTCTACTTATAGGTGAAATCATATGGTATTTGCCTTTTACCACCTGGCTTATTACATTTAGGATAATGTTCTCAAGATCCATCCATGCTATTGAAAATAGCAGGACCTCTTTCTTTCTTTCTTTCTTTCTTTCTTTCTTTCTTTCTTTCCTTTCTTTCCTTTCTTTCCTTTCTTTCCTTTCTTTCCTTTCTTTCCTTTCTTTCCTTTCTTTCCTTTCTTT